>CANSGD010000428.1:0-279871 GCA_947645195.1 Patellifolia procumbens
TCATAAAGCTATACTTTAAAACCTCAAAAATCACTAATTCAATACTTAAAACTCACTTTAAATCAATAATAATCAATATGAAATTATAATTTATTATTCATAATAAATAAAAATCAGATTTTTAATAATCGAATAATAAAGTTTTCAACTTTATTATAAAAACATATAAAAATCATAAAACTACAACTAATTAAATTATAATTTAAACATTAAAGTAGAGGATAGGGTTAAGAAATAACCCAAGAAAACCCCGGAAAAAAAACCGAAAAAGAGACACGCGCGCGGCGGAGCATGGTGGCGGTGCGGTGGCTGGGGCGGCGTGTGCGGGGGACGCGCTGCTGCTGCTACTCGCGTGAGCCGACGAGGGAAAAGGAGGGTGGCTTGCGTGTGGGTGTTGCGGCAGCAAGGAGGGAAAATAGGGGGAGGTGGCGAGTGGTGGCTCGTCGGAAAAGTGAAGGAGAGGAAAGGAGAGGGAGGGCGCCGGTTGTGAGGGAGAGAGAGGAGAGAAAAATAAAAGTGTTTAATTAAGGGTTTGGGGGGGTATTTATAGGTTTTGCCTAAAACCTAAGGTAAGGGTTTAGGCTTTAGGTTTAGGCTTAGGTTAATCATGGAACTTAATTAAATTGGTTGGGTTCCTCAACCCAACATTTAAAAATCATTTTAAACACAACGCAAAACCTTTAAATAAAATATACGGTATTTAACTCCAACCCAATAGACATTAATAATTATTTAAAACGTTTAAATAACCATTTGATTTTCAAAATAGTCAATACCCAATAATTAAATAAAATAAGTATGAAGATATTATAAATATACTTTAAATATATTTATAAAATTCATAAAAAATTACTTAAGGGGATTGCAATTTCCGCCGCCGATCTCCCTCCCTTACCGCCAATGTCCTCTCCCCACCCACCGCAACCATTTACGCCGCAATCTGGGTTGGGTACGGGTGGTTTCGGTTCGTCGGGGTGGTTTTTGGTTATGGGTGATTTCGTGGTAGTGGGGGTTTGTGGGGTGGGGTGGTTTCAGGTGCTTTCCAGTGGGGGTGGGGTGGTTTCGGGTGGGCAGGGCTGGTTTTGGGGTGGTTTCGGGTGGGGTAATAGTGGTGGTTTTGGGTGGGGTGGGGTGGTTTCGGGTGGGGTAATGGTGATTTCGGGTGGGGTGGGGTGGTTGCCGGGTTGTGATGGCTGAGAAGGGGCGGGAAGGTGGTGCTGGTTGGGGAGGGAAAGGGGTGGTGGCTGGGAAGGGGAGAGTTTTATTTATTTTTTTATTTTTTTTGGCCAATGTCATTGTGAAACGTGGGGTTATCAACAGTTTAACAGGTTCAAGGTCAAGTCGGATTATTTTGGGAAGGAAGGTAATGATTAAATTATTCGAAAAAGATAAGTTTTCTAATGGAAGGTGGGGCAATAGTTCGGATTATTCGTAATAATTTTCCTTTAAATAAAATATTTTCCTTTCACACATTTTACTGAAAATGTTTTTGTTCCTCAAGCACCACTAACCCACGTTCAAAGTGCACGCTAAATTTAGTTAGTGAGAGTCAATGGTTTCTCTCTTCCAAGCAATTAAAGTTGATGGAAACATGGACTTAATGTTCTAAAGTAGTGGGAAGTTATTGAATGAGTATTCATAACTTGTTCCCCCTATAAATAAAGCGTCTGATTGAGTTTTAATGTGTGTCTGACATAGCTTTAATATTTTAAGTGGCAGTTGTTCCCAAGAGAATTCATATTTACCCTTTGGTTTTTACTCTTCCAATCTTTACAAAAATTAACTTTAACCTTTTGTGCAATAGTCAATTTGTGGTTTCTAAAAATCAAAATTTCTAAATGCTTGATGTTAGGAGCTGAACATATATTATCCCTATTTATATTAGGGAAAAAAGATAAGGAAGATAAAGAGTATGAAAGAAAATAGAATACTTCTCCTTGCATTGTATTGCCCATTTCAACTCTATATTTATGGAGCTACAGTACTGTTTTCCAATAGTGATTTTATTGTTGTAATAGTACTTGATGAGTTATTCCCCATTCATCAAGATGTTACAACACTCCCTCTTGAATAATCCCTTGCAATAAAGTCCTGCTCTTCGTTAAAAACCTCGCTAAGAAAGCTTGTAAAAAAAACTTAGCTAAGGAAAGAGTACAACGAGTTAGAGACTGCAGTATTATGATGAAGTGCTCCATTAAAAACTTTGTTAGGAAAAACTCAATGGGATAAAACACCTGAACGAAGGAAAAAGGTGTACAATGCATTTTTTCCCACTGAATTCAACATATGTCTTGAGACGCGCATTCCATCTGGTGCCCATTTGTTGGAACTTATTTGAAGGAAGGGACATGGTTAAAATGTCAGCTGGATCTTCCTTGATTGGATCTGCTCGACATGTATCTCGCCTTCTTTCTAGAGGTCATGCGTGAAGAACTTAGTTTTGGGGACAAGCGTTTGCACCTGTCTCCTTTGATGTATCATTCACTTACTTGGTTAATTATGCAAGCAGTATTATCTTCATATAGTGTAGTTGGAGCCATTGTAATTGTTTTTGTACTAGCCCTAAGAAAACCCTAACCTTAAAGTCTGATTATTTGTTAAAGCATGGTTATAAAGTAACTAGATAGTAGTCTAACTAAGTATTTCTTACTTACTGTCTGAATTAGTCAACTTAAATGTTTTACTGAGTTATATGATTCATTCATATAGGATTATAAAATTCTAGGTGCTAGATGGAAGATAGTTAATGGAGCTATCAGTTATGTTCGTTTTCAATTGGTTTTAGTGCTCAAAGTAGATTAGAATGCTCTCCGGCACCAACACGGGGACAAAAGTGGGTAATATCTACCAAATTCTTATTGGTTAAGGAGGTTTTGGAGGGCCAATACAGGCTAAGTTAGCTAAAGTCATTGAGAGCCTTATCCATTAGGGTGAAAAATCGTATAGAGATCGTTTTATGGGGTAGCAATGAACTTCCAGTTAAAGGGCTCCTTTCCGGGTTGGATCCGAGCTTAGAAGCTAACCAAAATTGATAATTTGACATGCTTGGGATGTCTTAAGATCAAAATGGTCATTTATACCCAAGAATTACGTGGCTCACTAAGGTAAATTGCTCACTTAGTAAAAACTGGCCAGCTGAAATTACAGCTCAGATCTATGCTCAAAGAAAGCTGCTTAGCAGCACTTGGGTGTCGATCTCTTAAAAATATTTGTATGCATGAAAGCCACCACCTCAAGCTACCACCACAAGCAAGAACCTCCAAGAAATACCCAGAAACCGACCTTGCCCAGAACCCTTTTCCCTCCCCCTGGGTACCGCGAACAGGATATAAATACCTGTTCTGGGTTTCGCCTCTTTTCTCTTCTTTCTTCCTCTTGGAAGCCCACTTTTCTTTACATATAACACTTCTGGACATCTATACCCAGTATTTAAAGCTTTAGTTTCAATCATAGGACCTTAAAATCATATAGAAAACCTTGCTTAAAGATCATATAAGTTGCTGTAAGTTCAACAATTTACACCCCTTATGTTTATTGTTTAAGCTTAGTTTTTCATATCTAAAAGCTTGTTTAAACTAACTATAAGCATTTTACTTATTCAGGGGAAACTGTAGGAGTAGTTGAACAGTTGGATTAAGAAGTTTGGTTGAGTTAAGCCACTTGAGTGAAGGTACACACTTAGTTTGGTTTAACCTAGAAAATTACATCCTTATAGTTAGGTGATTGTTTCTTTCTAGTGTAAAACATGTTTATGAAATGAATTTATTTATGATATGTATCTTATTATGTGTATTTTGAGTATATAACATGGATATAGTATGCTAAGGTTCATTAGAAATGTTTCATTTGACCTAAACAACGCTTATACACCAAGTCATCACGGTTATGCTTCTAAATGGAATATCTTAAGTACATGGACTTATGTAGTGATGGATAATAGGTATTATCTCGATGAAATGTATGTCTATGTGTTATTTAAGTATCTAAGACATAATTGATTAGGTTCAATTAAAGTTATCATATCAAAGACTAGTTTTAATTGCGGAAACCCTAATTTTCATAATAATCAAAGTAAGGGTAGTTGGAAAGAGTTGATAATAGTTATGAGTTTTGAGGATTGAAATATGAATCATTAAATATCTTGAATTACAAGTATGAAAGTGAGGCGTGAACATGCACCCGGGTTAGGGCGGGTAGTCCCTGACTGTTACCCAATTAGGAGGGGCGAAATCCTGACAGTGAAGGACATGTCCAGGTTAAGTCTTGCAAGCAGAACATAAAAAGGTGGGGTGACGACCCTCAACAGTTTGGAGACAGCTGGTATAGAGTACCCCTCTCCACTCGCGTTCATGCCAAACGATTCGATTTTATGAAATTATAGTAACTGAGTTGAATGTGACTACTTGCTATTATAACTACGTGTTATCTGTTAGTTTTCAAAATACACCTAAACTTGTATTTTCTATTATACAGTGTGTACTCAGTCTTGCTGATTGTTTTGTCATTTATGTGGCCTGTCACTTGGTGGGTGGCAGAGTCTAATTTTGATGCAGGTTGGTACGAGGATATATGATGAAGGGGTTTTACTTTTGTAATAGACTTTACGTATTGTAAATTAAGTAATGACTTATATATATATTACTTAGTTAAGAAGGTAATAGATTATGGAACTTTAGTCAGGTTTTGATGTATGTAATTTAGAAGTTGTTATAAGAACAGGTTTTTTAAGTACTAAGTAATGTAATGAAGTTGTGTTGGAGGTTATTCGATATTCTCTTTCTTATATATTGAGAATGTCATGGTAATGGTCCAAATCTTATCTTAATGACGCTTCGGTTATGATAAAACTATGTTGATTGGGATTAGTGGGGGTTTGGGCTGTTACATTATTCAACCACATTCTTCCTGAATTTGATTGATCATTGACCTTAACCATACACATTCTCGACTGGCTTCATAGACCACAGTTAATTCTGCATGGTTTGATGATGTAGCTGTCAAAGTTTGATTTGTTGTTCTCCAAGATATTGGAGTACCTACATATGTATATAGGTGATTAAATTGTGACTTAACTTTTGTGTGGGTCTGACTCTGACATATATCTTGCATATGCATACCCAATGAGGGGGGATTCTTGTCTTAGTTGGTAGAGCAGTCCATAATATGTCGTTCCTTTGAGATAGCGAAATAGGTTTATCCACTTTCCAATGCCTTTTAGTTAGGGCATAATTATATTTAGCTAGTATGTTAACTGAAAAAGCTATATCGGGTTTTATACTATTTGCCAAGTACAAAGCGCCAATTACACACAAGTATGGCACCTAGTCCGAGAATTTCCTTGTTGTCCCGAAAAGGGTCTACTTTCACATTTAGAGTTCGAACTACCATCGGTGAACTTAGTGGATGAGCTATGTCCATATAAAAACGCTTTCAAAATCTTCTCATTGTAGTTTGATTGGTGGACAAATATCTCATTTCTTAAATATTCGACTTCTCCTCTCTTCGACCGTCCTTAACCATAATAAGATGCCTAGCTTGAAAAGAATACCAACCAGTCCCATGGCGGAGCTCAGACACTTCATTTAACCTGAACATATTGCGCCAAAGGCGCAACAAAGGTTGCACTCCCAACATGCGACAAAGACATATAAAAGATACAATAGCCCCAACAGAATTTGGCATAAGTTGGCATAAGGCTATGTTGTACGCCTCTAAAATTTCTTTAAAGAGCGGGTGCAAGGGAAAACGCAAACCCAGCTTGAAATAAGACTTATATACACCAATACACCCAGGGGTGGCAACACTACCAAGTCAGTAACTTGGGGAGGATACATTACACAGGGCAGCTTAATGGCGTATAAGGTCGACAAGAACGACAGCCCACCTTGGAGATCCTTTCGCCACTTCCCCGTTGACCAGTGGCCACTTATTCCCAATCTCATGTTGGGGGAAGGGCAGGGCTCGCAATAGTAGGATGTCGAATTCCCTTCATCAGTCGCCTCCATTATTTGCACTACACCAAGGGAAATGAAAAAACCTAAGTAACTCCTCTTAGAAGGAGGGAAGGCTATCGTTACTTTATTGGGATGATCTAAAAACTCGTCGGGTCCCTCGAAGTTTTCTTCACACTCCTCTTCCTCAATAGGAACATCGTCGAGTAAAAAATCAGAGTTAGGGGCCCAATAAGCTATTGTTACAACAGGAGCCTCATCTTCTCATGTTTCAACCCAGGGCATATAAGGAAGGGGTAAAGCATGAAATTCGCTCAGTTCGACAATAGGGTTCATTATTTATATTACAATAACCCCTATCGAATTTATTAAAGAAAGGAAAAAGTCAAGAATGAAAAATCATACCTTAGTCGAATTACACGAAGGAGATTCCTCGCACTCTTGACGGACTCTGAGCAAAACACAAAGGAAGCAAAGGGCTTCTTTAAAAGAGAAAATGAGAGAGAGAAAGTAGAGAGAAGATGCAAAGTGAGTAAATGAGGAAAGAAGTGAAATATTTATATCTCACCTACCCTGAACAGTAACCTCTCTAATGTGAACAGTCACTCAACATGGGAGTTCGTGCCAAAAAGTAGAAGGAGGTTTAATGCGATCGTCATGTATACGGTTGAAACGTATAAATATTGGTCAAAATATGGTTGACCAAAAAGAAAAAGTTGACCTTAAAGCGTTGACCACTCACCGGGGCTACTTCGAAGAAATTCAGCTGTACAATTCTCCCCTCACCAAGGCTACCTTGAACTCTTCAAAGGAACAACCCTTTGACTGAGCTACCTCGAGCAAATTCAAGGATATTCTTTGAATCCAATACTTCTGAAATATTTTCTAAGTATACTAAAGCCCTTCATATAAGGCACCTCCTTCGAGCAAAATGAGTTGGGACTCAATTAGTCCTAACTAGGCCACCTCGAAGTATCAAGTTGATTATAGGACTCAATTAGCCTTAACCAGGCTACCTCGAAGTATCAAATTGAGTATAGATCTCAATTAGCCTTAACCAGGCTCCTCGAAGAATTTTTACCACCCAATAATGAGTGTCTAAGTTTTTTAAGAACCCCTCCTAGGATGGTGTTCGAGTTTTATATCGAACCCCCTAAAGATTGCGTTCGGGTTTTGTATTGAACCTCTTTAAGGAGGGCGTTCGAGTTTTGCATAGAACCCCTCCTAGGAGGGCGTTCGAGTTTTAATTTAAACCACCCAATGGTGGGTGTCTAAAGTTTTATATCGAATCCCCCTAAAGAGGGCGTTTGAGTTTTGTGTTGAACCTCTCTAAGCAGGGCGTTCGAGGTTTATTTTTGCATAGAACCCTTCCTAGGAGGGCGTTCGAATTTTAATATAAACCACCCAATGGTATGTGTTTAAGTTTTTTAGAACCTTTCCCAGGAGGGTGTTCGAATTTTCTTTGGAACCCTCCTGGGAGGGGTGTTCGAATTTTCAAAGAACCCCTCTAAGGTGGGTGTTCAAATTTTAAATGGACCCCTCCTAGGAGGGCGTTCGAATTTTAAATGGACCCCTCCTAGGAGGGCGTTCGAGTTTTCAAATGAACCCCTCCTGTAAGGGTGTTCGAATTTTAACTAAACCCCTCTAAGGTGGGTGTTCGCATTTTAAATGGACCCCTCCTGGGAGGGCGTTCAAGTTTTCAAATGAACCCCTCCTGTAAGGGTGTTCGAATTTTAATTAGACCCCTCTATGAAGGGTGTTCGAATTTCAATTAGACCCTCTATGGAGGGTGTTCGAATTTCAATTAGACTCCTCTATGAAGGGTGTTCGAATTTCAATTAGATCCCTCTATGAAGGGTGTTCGAATTTTATTTAGACCTCTCTATGGAGGGTGTTCGAATTTTCATTAGATCCTCTATGGAGGGTGTTCGAATTTTCATTAGATCCCTCTATAGAGGGTGTTCGAATTTTCATTGGATCCCTCCATGGAGGGTGTTCGAATTTTAATTAGACCTCTCCATGGAGGACGTTCGAGTTTTGATTAGACCCCTTTATGGAGGGTGTTAGAATTTTCTTTGGATCCCTCCATGGAGGGTGTTCGAATTTTAATTAGACCCCTCTATGGAGGGTGTTCGAACTTTCCTTGGATCCCTCCATGGAGGGTATTCAAATTTTAATTAGACCCCTCCATGGAGGGCATTCGAGTTTTCCAAAGAACCTCTCCAAGGAGGGCGTTCGAGTTTTCCAAAGAACCTCTCCGTGGAGGGCGTTCGAGTTTTCCAAAGAACTCCTCCAAAGAGGGCGTTCGTATCTGTTCTGGGCTCCCCCCATCTTGAGGGCGTTCGTATCTGTTCTGGGCTCCCCCATCTTGAGGGCGTTCGAATTATTGCCAACCCCACTTGGGGTACGTCGAGTTTTCAACAGCAAAGGCAGACCATTCCGCTCCACATCGCAGTTTCATCATGATCCGAAACTACAATGTAGAGCGTGGGCTAATGTTTGGGCCCCTTCCAGTCATGGTCCACCTAACCGATGAAATGACTAAAATACCCTTAGGGGACAAAATTACCATTTTACCCCTAAGGACCTTTCAGCTAGAAAGTACAAGCCTTCAGTCAAGCCCACTAACAAAAAGGCTTTTATGACATCATCATCTTCACCAGATGACATCACCTCAGTACTACCTATAAATAGTACTTCCATCTGATCATTCAGGTACGTTTTTACACACATTCCAAAGCATTTACTTGTACTACTATCTGACCTTCTGAGATCAGATCTGACTTAAGCATCGGAGAGCCGATCCCGGGAACATCCCCGGGGTAGTTCACAGTGCTCGCTTTTGCAGGTACCGGAAATTCGAAGATCTTGGACTTGTTACTAGTTACGACCCTAGCTGAATTTGGACTCCCCCGAACTACAAATTTACTGTTTTTCTTGTACCCGAAACAGGTACGAATTATAAATTAAATTATAAATCTTCTCCGTACATAACTCTTGGCGAAATAATGTTAAGGGCAATATTATTCTCCCCCGAGCATTACGACGTCGATAACTCAAAATTTAACAAAATACTCAAGACGGTTTCACAACAACATGCATCATCACAATAGTTCAACGTTTCAAGATTTAACAATTAAACAAACTTTCATAATTAAATACGACAAACTGCATAAATAAAATAATTTAAAATAACTTCAACAGTGCTGCTAAATACCCAACAACACGAAACAGTAGGCCAAAAAGGAAAAGGGGGAGGCAGCACTGGGTCGCGGCCCGCGATCAGCCTTCACGAGGCGCGACGCTGCCCGCAGGTCGCGAGCAGCTGCTATCCCCTCTTCGTCCGTTTTGGTACTTTACGTACTCAAATACATTCACATCAAACATGCTCATACAATTCATGGAAAAATAAAATATAAATTTAATAACATTAAATGAACATGCTTGAAATAATATTCCAAAGAAACTTAAAGAACAAAAATAATTACAAGTCCTTTAAATCATGAACCTCTACTTATTAACATGCTAAAAATATAAATAATTAATTCAATTAAAATTCCAGCAATTAAATACTCATGATAAATCATTTAAAACCATTAAAGAACAACCACAAAGGCATATACATCATACTATAAGAATTAGGGCATGTTTATGAGTTAAAAACCACTCGAATAAATCAATTTTCTTCATGAAAATAAATTCCAGCAATATTAAAAATAATAAAAAGGCCAATAGAACATCTAAATTCATGCTAAATCATATTCCGAGTCACTATAATAGATCCATCCTCATTCACACTTCAACCAAACATTAAAATCAATAAATCTAATAAACTAAAATAATTCCAGCATTAATAAAATTAATAAAAACATGAATTAAACGTACTAATCAATGAAATAAACCAAGAGTAACAACCCTAACATGATACTAATCAATACTAACAATTCTAACTTCATAAATAACGGTTTTAAGTACTCTAAAACATATATTAAAACAATAAAACAAAACCTAACATGAATTCTAATAATAATAACGTTAACATCATAAATCTAATAACTAAAACACATCCTAACATGATTCTAACATACTTAAATAATTAATTAAAGGGAAATTCCCAACGGTGGCCCTTAGGTTTTAAGAATTCTCAGTGGTGTAAATTTCAAAAAAACTTTCCCGTTAGTAACCCTGCTTTACAAATTATTCCTAAACATAACCTTAATGAAGAATATTTCATTAATAATAAAGCATATTATATTAGTTAATAGTTAAAGTAGTTACTCGCACGTAAAACGAGGTATTTTGGGTCGTTTTATGCCCTTAAGGGATGATTTTAGTGGGTAAGTTTTAGCCCTTAAGATTTGATTTTGAGGTCGAAATTGGCAAAAAAGACCCAAAATGCCTCGTTTTACTTGCCAGTGATCGCCTTAACTGTTAACTAAAGGAATATGCTTTATTATTAACGGAATATTCTTCATTAAGGTTATGTTTGGGAATAATTTGTAAAGTAGGGCTACCAACGGGAAACTTTTTTTGGAATTTCCGCCACTGGGAATTCCTCAGACCTAAGGGCCACCATTGGGAATTTCCCTTAATTAAATACTAAAGTGCTAGAAGGGATGTTAGTTACCTCGATCTACCCGTAGAGTATATAAAAACCGAAAATTAAGAGTAATAAACAGCTAGAAAAACCCCCCCCTTGAGAGAAATATCAAGGAGAGAAATAAATCCGAACTTGAGTCTTGGATTAACCCCTGAATATGAATTTTAAGTCACTAGAAAGTAGGAAATTATGAAGGACAAGTGGGAAAACCTTTTCCCCTTTTTCTTGTGAGTTAGGCGTGTGATAGGGATGAGTAAAGGAGAGTTTAATTGATGTAATTTTAGTTTAGGACAACAATAAAGGAGTAATTAGGTTAGAATATAAAAGTGCAAATATAGAGTGAGAGAATAAGGAGTAATTGGCTCTCATTGGAGGAAGGGATTAGCTACCAAAAATAAAAGACACTAGCTTCAAAATTCAAAACAAAAATCCCCCTCTATTTCTTCCCCATGGCCGGCCACCCTAATCCCACACAAAAAGTGGGTTGGCCCACTTACGCGGTAAATGAAGCATTCTAATAGTTTGATCCAAAAATAAAATAATAAGGCTCAAACTAAAAATAAATACTAAGTATTAACACTACTAAAATATAAATAATAATAATACCTCTATAAAAACATAAAACACAAATAACCACACCACAATAATCACAAACACCTAAACACAACAATTGAATATAAACATCCAACACTTATGAAAAATAATAATAAGTTATATAAATTTAGTTTTTTAAAATACAAACATATAAAATTATACACAACAACACTTAATATAATTATATATATAAATGAAGAATATATGAATAAATCAAGGATATGAATAAATATAACGTAATAAATAAATAATTAACGCGCGAAATTTCTAGTGAAATTACGGGGTGTTACATCTATCCCCCAAATACTCTGCAGTCACTCGTGTTTTTTGATGGCCTTACACACCTAAGATCTAAATTCAAGCTTTTTATTTGCATTGTGTTTTCCCCCTTATTTCTCTTCACATACACTTTAAACTGGCACTTATTCTCTTTCTTACAAATGCAACTAACTATTTTGCTATGTTTTTTATCCCATGGACAATCACATCTATGCTTACAATGTATGGTAAGCCTATCATCAGAGTTATGCAAATAATAGAATTCATACCCATTTTCTATGGCATGGCATCTCAGTGCCTTTCTTGCAACAGCTACTGAGTTGAACTTCAATCCAAGTGTCAGCTTCACCTTACTATTGAAATCTTGATCTTCATTGAAAGTGTGATATGTATCACCTTCTTCATCAGACCCCCTCAAGCTGCCAAGATCCTTTGATTCAACATCAGTTCATTCACCTCAAAACCCTCTTCAACAACCCCCTCAGATCTGCTACTTTGATTCTTCAAATCAGGCTGAATAACCCCTCTGTAGTAACTCTCAGATATCCCAATTTGCTGCTTCAAGTTAGAATGACATACCCCTTCAACCTCCCTCTCAGATATCCTACTTTGCTGCTTCAAGTTTGAATTAAAAACCCCTTCAACCTCTCTCTCAGATATGCTGCTCAGCTGCTGCAAATCAACTGCAACACACCTTGTTGTAACAGGCTTTTTCCCTTTTTTCCCTCCTCAGCTTGTTGCTTTTTTATTTTTTTTCTTGTTAACAGTTTTTTGTATCCTTCAAGCTATCATTCAATGAAGGAAAAATATCATCAAAAGGAACCTGCCATATGAAATCTTGACCAACATCTTCAGTTTTTTCTTCCTCACCAGACCTCCATTCAATATCTAAGTTAGATTCATCAGAGTTAGATGAAGAAAACTCACTTTCCCACTCCAACTTCCTCTTTGCTGCTGTTTTGCTTTTCCTTTCTTTCAAATCTTCCTGAACCCTACCTCTTTCTTCTCTGTAGATCTCAACTCCTTATTGTCAGTTTTGCTTTTTCTAGCCTCTTGCTTCACCCTAGGAGTGGATCTTTTTGTGGGAGAAACTACAAAAGATGAGTGGATGGGTTTGTTTTTGAAAGCACTCTCACTAATTAAAATAACATCATGATCAACATAGCTCAACCTAGAACTCCTCCTCCTTGGCTCAAGTTTCACTGCAACAGGCTTCTCTAACTTCACAGGTTTTGCCTTCACACTCTCTAACTTAACTCCCTTTTGATTTCTTGTTTGGGGCCTTGTTGTAACAGTCTCAAGTGAGATGGATGTAGGTGGCACAATTCGCATACCAACTCTCCTTCTTGGCTGCAATTTAGCTTTGATGGGCTTTGTGTGTAATTCATTAGTTGGGCCTTGTTTATGTTGTGGACTTGTTGTAGTTGGTTGGTTGTCAACAAAGGGCTCATCAACAGTTACAAGGACAGCAACATATACATACTCATCTCTAACACTCAACAACCCAACTGTATCTTTATCACTTAGAACATCCTTCATTTTCCCCTTGAAATCAAACCAGAATCTCACATTGGAAGGCATAGGTTGTCTGCTCAACCTAAATGAACTAACTACATACTCCCTCAAGCCCACACAATTAACTCCCGAACTAGGAACCTTTGTTCTAAAATACACCCAAACACCAACATACTCAACACTGTCCTGGCCCCTTATTTTTCTTAGCACAAATTTACCCCCAATCAATAATTTTATATCCACCTCTTCATTCATATTGCTGTGATTTCTGGGGATTAAAAAAAATCCAACAACAATCTTAACACAATGTTTATTTAAGTTATGCCCAACAATACAAAAACGAAAACATAAACCAAGCAGCACCAACAACATTTTATTATATTCAACACGAAATTCGATACATTTTCTAGTAAAATAGCAACAAATTGAACTCATCTTTGTTTATAACCTAAATTGGCAACTGAATGTTACTTATAATAAGTTACAATCCCTAATTATAGCTTTAATTGTTAGTTTATTCAACAAATTTCAACTAAATAATGCTCAATTAAACATAAATGAAGTAAAAAATTAGGGTTTCTTACCTTTCACCACAGTGGCAACTTTGAGCTTTGGTCCCCTTTTGACGATTTTCCCCATAAATTTGATTCTTCAGGGCCCACACAACATTGTCCTTTGTGCAGTGAGCTGATAAAAGCAAGATAGAGAGGAATATTCTATCAGATTCAGGTGGGTAGATGAAGATTGATAGAGGAAGGTGAAAGAGATTAATGGCGGGAGTAAATGAGCTTGAATGAGGGAGAAACACGAGTAAAATTTGGGAAAAATAAGATTAATAGGCCTGAAAACAATGCCATAATAATTAACTAATCCCTCCGTTCTCTTTTGTTCTTCCTATTTGGAATATCTTTGAGAGAGGAAAAATGTCAAAATAGGAAGAACAAAAGGGAACGGAGGGAGTACAATATAATAAATAAGTATTTAATTAATAGTTGATATTAAATCATAATTAGGATTTTCTCCCCCTAATTTAATATCTCGAGAAAATAAATTCAACATAATTCAATAAGGATTAGTGACACAAGATAATAATAATAACAATAATAATGATAATAATGGAGAATTATAGGCACATGCTAGTGCAAATAACTAAAAAGATATGAGGAAAATAAGATGCACCTCAAGCTATAAATATCGTGCACCTCCTTATTTACAAACTGTGATCAATTTATTTTTGGAGTAATTTGTAGATCATCAACGCTACTAATAGGAAAACAATGCCATAATAATTAAGAGGTCTTCATTAATTTTTCTTAAATTTTCCTCAATTGAGGAAAGGTTGGATGAAGAAGAAGATTAGAGGGGGAGGTGGTGTCGAACGCCATTTTTGGTTGAAGAAGAGTGAAAATTTTTTATTTAGGGGATAAGGGATTAGTCGTGGTGGATTGTGGCTAGGTAAATGGCCCCTTTTATAGAGGGTGATAAATACTGTTTTAGTAAAATGTCTATAGATCGTAAAAATTGTAGCCTTTTTTTAAATTTCATTATACGACTTATTTT
The DNA here is from genome assembly GCA_947645195.1 of Patellifolia procumbens. NCBI lineage: Eukaryota > Viridiplantae > Streptophyta > Magnoliopsida > Caryophyllales > Amaranthaceae > Patellifolia > Patellifolia procumbens. Next base: position 14,500 of record CANSGD010000428.1, read on the forward strand.
CTTAGCTCCAGAATGAACCCTTGACCACTTATATGAGTCTGTTTTTTTGGACCACTGCGGCTTAGTGATATCTTTTTAGAAATAAAGTTTTATATTGTTAGCCTAATACATAAAACGTATAAATAATTGGTTATTTAGAGTAGAGTAAATTTTTTCCATGTTTTATACATATTTAAAGCTAATTAGATTGAAAAAAAATCTTTTGAAAAAATGACTATCAATATACTATATACCAAATTACCAATGCATAAAAATATGAGAACAACCAAATTGGACACTAACTTAGTAAATTAGAGGAATGAGAAACTTAGGAGCATAAGAAGTTGGTGTATGGTAACTTGGCATGTATTGGTATGAATACACCAATAATTTTCGTGTGCGGCTAAACACAGCCCGTATTTACTAGCTCACAGCCCGTATACGTATAAATACGTGGTATAAAAGTCTAAATTGCCCCTCTTCCTTTACTCACTTCCTTTTAAAAAAAAAATTTTAAAAAAAAATTGAATCTTCACGGAACCGGATTGACTTTCCGGTACCGTGTACGGTACCGGAAATTCCATCCGGTACCGTGTACGGTACCGGAAATTCCATCCGGTACCGTGTACGGTACCGGAAATTCCATCCGGTACCGTGTACGGTACCGGAAATTCCATCCGGTACCGTGCACGGTACCGGAAATTCCATCCGGTACCGTACACGGACCGGAAATTCCATCCGGTTCAGTGAAATTATCAGTTTTGACGGAACCGGATGGAATTTCCGGTACACGGTACCGGAAAGTCAATCCGGTTCCGTGAAAATTCAATTTTTTTTAAAAAAAAAAAATTTTTTGATTTTTTTTTTTTAAAAATCGATTTTTACGGTACCAGATTGACTTTCCGGTACACGGTACCGGAAAGTCAATCCGGTTCCGTGAAAATTCAAATTTTAAATTTTTTTTTTTTGAATTTATTTTTTTAAAGAATGGATTTTTACGGTACCGGATTGACTTTTCGGTACACGGTACCGGAAACTCCATCCGGTTCCGTGAAAATTCAATTTTTTTTTAAATTTTTTTTTTAACTTTTAAAAAATAATTTTTTTTTTGGATTTTTTTTTAAAAAAACCGGACATAATTATATTTAATAAGGGTATTTTGGACAATTTGCTATAAAATACGGGCTGTGAGATGGTAAATACGGGCTATGTTTAGTAACACCCTAATTTTCCATGCATTTGTATTTCAATTTAACAAAAAATTATTTGTTTCATGTAATAAAGGCCAACCAAAATGTAGACATCAACCCACCGTGCAGTGCTCATCTCTCCCCCTTATCATTGTACAATTTTTTTATGAGCACTCTTTTAGAGTCACCTAGGAAATGACAAATGTTGTCGTGTATATTCCCCACACCTTTTCATATTTTTTATATAATTTTTTCTAATTTAGATGCTTGGTCATGTCCCGCATGCTTTGTCATATCAATGCATATGTCAATTTATGACACCAAATTTAGCTTACTTACCTTTTCTTCCTAACTCCTCCACAATAAACTTATCCATTCCGCCTCCCTTTTTTCTAAAAGCATATAAAAATAACTCAAAAATAGTGATATTCATAATATTCATAATAAAGTAGTATTTCATGCTTAAAAAAATAAACTAAAGCTTGAAAAAAAATTGAGTTTTTCATACAGAAGATCCGGATATCCTGCGACTGTAGAGCATACTCCTCAAATATTTCTAGTAACTTTAGTTCTTTTCTTCTTTGGCTGACAGATTTGGAAGGCTCCAGTTAAACCAATCACTTTTCTTGTGTATGATGGTCTTTGCCGCTTAGTCCTGCTCCATCATTCTTACTTCTTTTATTTGATGGGAGACAATTTTGTTTTGCGGGATTATCATTTAAGTTAGGAACAAGGCGTTGTGTGTTATTGTCACCACGAGTATCGAAGTCGACATTGAGGTTATCACGTTGGGGTTGAGCTACAGCACCTCGCCGGATTAATAGTAAATGGTACGTTTATTATGCTCTATATTAAGATATATACTTGAAAAATATGTATTATTAACTACGGTGTTGATCCATTTGAATAAGAGGAAATGAGAGTTTGAGGAGATGAATATGAGTATTGAGAAAGAATAGAGGAAAAGACTACCTTACACGAAAACCTTTGAAAAAAGGGAGTAATTGGTGCTCATAACGTGTTAGGATTATGGAAAAAGATAAGGAAGATGAAGAGTATGTAAGAAAATGAAATACTTCTCATTGCATTGCATTGCATTGTCCATTTAAGCTCTATATTATAGTTACATATTATTGTTGTCTAATAGTACTTTGTCAGTTATTTACTATTCATCACATCAACTATATATAATTGTGGTATATTTTAGATACAACCGCAATGAGATGTTGGTGCAGTAAGAAGAGTTTTGGTGGAGATAGTTATTGCAACAACTTTTTGGAAGATTCTTCAATGGCCACAATAAAATTGTAGCCATTGCAATAATTTGAATCTCAACCCTTAATAAAGGATTTTTGTAGAATTTATTTTGTCCAATAAATATAATTAAATTCTAAAAATATAATTAAATTCATTTTAGTGTCCCCTACTCTTCATTTATAAAATAGAGATTTAAATTTAAATAATTATAATAACTACAATTTCTCGTGAAAATAGGAATTAAGAAAAAAAAACTGATGAAAATGAAGTTAAAATTGCGGCAAAAAAGGGCCAATATCTTTAGCCAAACTACGTAAAAAGAGTTTCGAATCTTGTAAGATATTGTGACGTATTTCTCGGACGAAATGGGTCCTCCTCCTCCACTCACAGAACAAATAATATCTTATTGGTAAATGGTAACAGAGAGCGCGTGAGGCCGTGAGGGGAGGGAATCAGGTCATTTTTCAATTCTTGTTCCCTACTTGACATGAATCTTTCATAAGGTTGTCATTTTTCGGATTAAATAAAGTCAATCAGTCAAAAAATCTGGGTTTTTTTTGTTCTTCTTTCGAATGAGATTCTTAATTCTGACCCTTATGTCATATCTTTTGAATTAAAATCCGTGAAGGATAAAAAGTCAAGCACCATTAAATTTAAAATTAAGGGGGTTGTTTTTATTGAGAATAATTGAGATTGATGGGTGTGATTACGGATTATGAAGGGCAATGTTTGATGGGTTTGAGAGGATTAAGAAGGAGAAAGCAAGTTGACTCTCATAATCTCAACACATATCAACCTGATCAACAATTAGCCAAGAGATTAAATGTTGTTGATCTTGTTGGCATAGGTATTTTCATCTTTTCCGTCTTTGTTTTTTTTTTGTGGGTTTCATCTTAATCTTTATACCCTTCTTATCTTCTTCTAAATTCTCTGCAATAATGTTTGTTTGACCTACAATGAAATCTGACAAATTTACCACCATTATTTGTATTTTAAGTTGTTATGGGGGTGCCAAATCATATAGTATAAAAAAGTTTTGACTTTTGGAGAAGTGCTAATTATATTTCTGGAGGCCAAATTTTAAAATAGATAGGCATTTTGTAAATTTACTGGGTACCTGATTTATCCTTCATTATTTGAGCCTGTATTAGAATCTTGATATCTTTGCTTCTGCATATATAATATATTCCCCTCTGCTTTCCTTGTCCTTTTGTACTATTCACATACCCCGCTTTCACCATTACTTTATCTACATGTTAATAGGTAACATGTCATTTGATTTTTGTCTTATAGATTTCAAATTTAATATGCATTTTTATTATTTTTATTAGTAGAGAATTATAGATATTAAGGGTCTAAGTTATGCATTGACAAACAAACGTGATGATACAAAGTGTAATAAGTAATAGCCCACTTAGGGAATACTTAAGTTTATAGCTGAGACGCAGAGTGGTGATTGAAGTCTGTTTTCTTCTTATTTGACAGTAATTACAAATTGTGAATGGCCCATTCCTGGTTATGCTGATTTGCATTAATTTGTTTGTGACTTTGTGATACAGGTGTTGGTACCACCATTGGTGCTGGGGTTTACATTCTTATTGGGACTGTTGCAAGAGAACAGACAGGCCCTGCCCTTCCCGTTGCTTTCTTAATAGCTGGGATAGCAGCTGCACTGTCTGCATTTTGCTACGCCGAGCTTTCCTGTCGTTGCCCTTCTGCTGGAAGTGCTTACCATTATTCATACATATGTATTGGGGAAGGGTAAGGATTACTTGTGTCATATTAGTGACAAGGTCTGAAATGCTTTTGTTGTACACTTGTTGATTAGCCCTGGTTGTCTATTACTGGAATATGCTCTAGATTTTTGTTATTGATTCTGTCTAATTACACGAGGATGAACCGGTTAAGTTTCATTTTGATTGCAGTGTTGCTTGGATAATTGGCTGGTCCCTAATACTGGAGTATGCCCTTGGTGCTTCAGTTGTTGCTCGCGGTGTTTCCCCAAACCTGGTACTGCATTGTATTTCGGATTCTTTATGCTAATGTCAACATTATGTTAGTATGCGTTGCTGCACATCCATACTTTAATATTAGCGGTAAGAAAAGTTACTGGGATAATGAGTCATAATTCAAGGTGTTAGAGCGTTCAGATTATGCTATCATTTGCTACTTCTATGAACTTTTTGATGCAAGAATGGGTAGGGACTTTTACTTAAATAATGTAGCTCGATGTTCGCAATAAGTTGCAGCAAATACGCTTTCTAAACTAATTTAAGTTTCAGACTTCATTGACTTCGTGTCCTATGATATGGGTGATCAAGTAAGAATGCAGGATGACTAGCTACTACCAAGTCTGGCGATTATACTTGTCACTTTCTTAAACCAGATTTTGCTATGCTTTCAGGCCTTATATTTTGGAGAGGGCAACCTGCCGGTATTTCTTGCTCGTCATGCGATTTATGATATTGAAGTTGACCCATGTGCTGCAGCGTTGGTCATCATAGCCACGATGCTTATGTGCACTGGAGTCAAGGAAGTATGTATGAAAAAATTCGCTAGCATTATTATCTATATATTAGGTTTCCCAAATGTAAGGTTTATTTATTTCCTTCAGTGAAAATGCTCTTTGGTTTCAGAGTACACTGGTTCAGACAATCGTTACATCTATAAATGTTTGTGCTCTGATTTTTGTTATTGTCGCTGGTGGCTACCTTGCATTCAAGAGTGGATGGGAAGGATACGAACTTCCTAAAGGGTAGGTAGCTCCTTTCATGTTAGATCTCTAAAAAACCTAGTTTAATATCACATCAGTCATTAACTTTGAGTTATTTGTATTTTTTAGATACATACCTTTTGGTGTCAATGGAGTACTTGGTGGGTCTGCCACTGTGTTCTTTTCGTATATTGGTTTTGATTCAGTTACTGCAACTGCTGAAGAGGTATGTACTACTCCTTACGTAACTATTGTTTTGAACATTGTAGACGATGTTAATAATCAAATAAAGTTGGCCCAAATAACGTCTTCCTTGATTAAGCGTATCCTTGTATGTATTTATCAGTGCAAGTTACGATTGACCATGGTATATCATCTTTTTCTAAAGAACTTCTGGAATATGTTGCAACAGGTTAAAAATCCTAAGAGAGACTTACCTTTGGGAGTAGGGATCTCATTATCCCTGAGTTGTATTCTCTATATGCTTCTTTCTTTTGTTATCGTTGGGCTAGTTCCTTATTATGACTTGGATAAGGACACCCCGATTTCGTCAGCATTCTCTGCATATGGTGTAGAATGGGCAGCGTAAGTTCTATATTCCTATGTTGTCTAAGGCATTTGGTTTGGTAAATCTTGAGATTGATATTCTCAGTGAGAGATTCACTTGGCTTACGATCATCGTTGTTATGTCAAGTGCAGTTTAATCATAACAACTGGCGCAGTTATGGCTCTGCTTGCAGCTTTAATGGGGTCACTTCTTCCTCAGGTACATATCGTTTCCCAATTCATCTCTTATTTTAATGACCTTTTTATTTTTTCTAATCCAATATTACGTCATTAAGTGGAGTCCAAATCCTAATATTCGGAGTACTTTTGGATTTGGTGGTCCACGTTCATTAATATAACTGTATCATTGTTGATGCGGTCTTCCCTGCAGCGCTTTTTCTGTATCAGTTCAGAAATTTTTACTCCATCATTTTGTTAGTTGACAAGTAAAGAACCATCCAATATCTTCTCTTGAGCTATCTGTGCCTGACAAGAAGCAATTCTAGTAAAATTATGACCTTTCAAGACATTTCCAGTCCACTACTTTTGATGCATCTCAGTATTCAATCAGTATTTGCTCGTACATAGGTTAGACGAGAGCGATGAAATTTGTAGGGACGGTTAAATTACCATTAGCAGTTTTCCAAATTAACAGCAGAGTGGCATGGATGCAGTTTCCTATATTTTCATTAATCTGCCACAACGGTACCGTTGCCAATTTGAAAATTTTGGAACTGATGTACACCTTTGTGGGAACCTATTTTTGTTAACCAACTAAGTCTGCCATCATATTATAATCTTAGAAGTTGTGAAGCAAGACCAACCAAGGATTTTGGCTAAGTAGGGTTTCAGGAGGGCCATATGAAACCTTACCCAATGACCCCTTCATAAATAGGCTGTCCCAACTCCAAGAGACTCCTTGCATAAAGAGAAAAGATAATATAGCTATAAACTTTTGATACAAGAAGGTTAGAAATGGAAAACAACACCTTAGGAATAATGTGAAGTCATGCTATTAAACTGTTGAAATCTATGTTACCCTGATACGGGTCCAAGTGTCCGACACAGGTACGTTCCAGGTGTCCGACTCGGCTAAATTGTGAAAAGTTTCCATGATTATAGGCCAGAATGAAATGTCAAGTGTCCATACCCATGTCCATGCCAGAATGTCAAATGTCAAGTGTCCATAGCTCCATACCCATGAAGAAGAGTCCTAGTAATGTAGGTTGAAATAGCCTCCTCTCTCTATGTGAGTTCACATGTTGCCTTTCCTCCATATTGTGGTATCTAACTTTCTATGATGACATTTGGTGTTTGAAATCAGTGATGAAAAGTTTTATCTATGTAAGTGTTTGTTATCTTTAAGTCTCGTAATATCGACAATCTGTTTAGAAGCTACTGTTTTTTTTTCTCGTATTTGTTAAAATAGATTCCTTGCATTTCTCCATTTTGCTTTTTTGGTGGTTGGCTTTCTTGTTTAGATGCTACCTTCGCCATTATATGGGACCGTTAAATTTTTATGAGATGTTACTGGGGGAGATTTAATACTCTTACTAAACGGTTTATAATCTTGTCATACCATATGATTACCCTATAGAAAGCGTATAATTTTCCTTTTCCTTTCAAAAGTGGAGTCTAGCTCCTTTACTGCTGCTAATTGGTTACTTTGCTAATATGTTCAGTCTCGAATTCTGATGGCCATGGCTAGAGATGGGTTGCTGCCATCCTTCTTTTCTGCTATTGATAAACGTACCCAAGTTCCAGTGCAGGGTTCGATAGCAATTGGTTTTCTTGCTGCTGCAATAGCCTTTTTTATGGAAGTTTCAGAGTTGGCAGGAATGGTATGTTTATTTCACAAAGCAAACACAAATGTAAGTAGCTTCCTACCATAAATTGTATCTTAGACAACACAACAGATGCTCTTCTTAATTTCAGGTTAGTGTGGGTACATTGCTCGCATTCACTTCAGTTGCAGTATCGGTATTAGTCATCAGATATTTTCCACCAAATGAACTTCATCTCTTAGTATCGGCTGGAGAGTCTTCTTCACCTATTGGTGGTTACGATCATAATGTGCTGAGAGTTGATGAGGAAATTGTTAAAGGTCCTTTTACTTTATCGGGTGATGACTGTCAAGATTTAACTCTGAAAACAGACCCATGTCATGGAGCATCTGTCGACCAAGAAGCATATTTAGGTAATGTGATTATATAGGATTCAATATTCTAGCTCAATTTACAAATCAGTGTTTTGCTCAATCTCTACTTTTGAGTCTGCTCTTCGAAATCTTGTTGAGGTCCTTTACCTGACACCCTGAGCATGAAACACAACACATTATATCATCTACTTCTACACTAGTGGTAGTTCAATAAAACAACCAACGAATAAGAAGCTAAAGTATTTGAAAAGCCTTGCTACCTTATCAGGTGAAGCTATGGAGGAAGCTGTTAGTAAACAGTCTCTATGCTCCAATGTGCTCTAGAATTAGGTTCTGCTGGGTCAGCTTGGTTGATCTAATCAAAGTTTTAATATTCTGATGACGTAAATGCCTGCATCTTTTGACCTATTCGCTTTCATATGCGTCCTAACATTATGTTGAATTTTGGACATGCAGACAACCTAAAGGGGCAGAAAAGACGGAAACTGGCAGTGTGGTTCTTAACTATTATTTGCATAGGTGTTATTTTGCTTACGTCTGCTGCTTCAGCAGAAATCCTTCCCAGGTATTTAGTCTTTGAAAGTTCATTTTCTCAACTCTTGGTAGTGGTGCTTTTTATCTAAAAGCAATTAGAGTAATACTCTGGTTGTAAATGTGCATACATACCGCAAAGTTTAGGAAACCTTCTTGTGCTTGCTCCATGCAGCTGAAGATTATTGTTTATAAGTTATTGGTCATTGCAATGTCCTTTCAAACTCACGGGTCACGGCTCATATTTTTCGTATTTTCATGTGGTTAGAGAAAGTAATTTGAAGTCACAGCCTTATGTAAATTTTGCTACATGTATGATCTTTATGATGGATGAGTCATTGATCAGGTAGATGTATTATAATGCGAAGTGTGAGCTCTTTGTAAGTACCTCATAATTCATTTTATGTAGTGTATGAGTTTGTCCAGGTAAGAAAGTGACATGGACAGAAAGTCAAATCATGGTGGTTCTTACGTACTCAAAAAAAAAATTGCTTCATCTTGCATCCCGTTCTAGTCTTGCTGTTTGTCTTTTTAGGATTTCCTATTATAATCTTCTTGTTTCCTTTGCAAGGACTCGCCCGGATATGGGGTAGTAATTACAGGGGTAGGAAATAGAAGAGGGGGGGGGAGGGGGTAAAGATTAGAGGGGTACTAATTAGAGGGGTAGGCATCATGGGGGTAATACTATAGGAAGGTTTGGTACAAAGGAACTAATTACAAGGAGAAATTAGGCAAAGTTGATACTAATCAAGAATAAAATAAAGCCAAGAGTTAAACAAAACACAATCAAACCAAATATATGCTACAAAATCATCGCAAAATGACATGGAAGTAAGAGAGGGAAATTTGCAGAATTTATTTGGGAACAAAGAGAGAAAGTTCTAAATCCATATTCATGGAAGAAAGAGAGAGTTAACATGAGGGGGCCTGGAAGTGTAGTGGCAGGCTTTGAAAAATTTGTGGGCTGGAGAGTGTAATTGTTACCCTAGGATTCTCCTGGGTGATGCATTACCCTCATTTGTAGGAGAAAAATTAGGGGCCCAAAATAGCACCAATCCAGGCATATGGATAAGGTCTGTAACAGATGCCCCATGAAATTTTCCAGCGCATTACACCCAATCCAGGCAAGGCCAAAGTAAAACTATTTTCTTCTCTTTCCATAAAAATAATCCTTTTTTTCTCTCAGTTCCAACTCTTTTTTGTAGTCCCTTTTTACTTGTTTTTGCCTATTCTGCATTTTATTACTTTTTTAGTCCTCATGTGAAAAGCAAATAAGAAGATTAGAATGGAATGGAGAGTAACTACTGCGGCCATGACAAGTTGATACTTTTACTAGTACCTCCAGTAAGATATTGAACTATGCTGTTATGTTCAAGAAGCTTCTAGTATAGGTTTCACTTTATTGACCTTAGGCTTGAAATCAAATGTAGGAAGTTAGGTACAAGCTTCTTTTTACTTCTATCATTGATGCCAGTTTGATGGGGCCTTATGTATATAATGTCGAGCTCTACTAGTATCGACTTTTTGAGGGACAATGGCATTTTAGATATTCTATGGTATGCTAAAGCATCTTTCCTTTCCGATATCATTTATTATCTTATATGCGTGACATAATTCTAAGTCTACATGCTGCCAGCCCCTCTCGCGTCACACTTTGTGGAATTGGTGGTACAATATTTTTGGTTGGGACTATCGGCCTTGCATATATTGGTCAAGATGGCGGAGCAGGTGAATTTGGAAACACAGGAGGTAAACTACAATTGTCTAATAATGACATTTCCTAGACCCCTACTCTGGTAGTTCCAGCAAAGTAAAAGCAGAGCATTATCTTTTCCATAGTGCTAATTTTTGAGTTTTTGATTGCCAACCGAAGCTGGAAACTCGTAATTTCTTTTGTTTACTAAACTTGTGGATGAACAATATGCCTGTTACATCTTAGTATCTTCTGTCTACAGGCTTCACTTGCCCATTTGTTCCATACTTGCCGGCTGCCTGTATACTTCTGAATACATACCTTCTTATTAATCTTGGGTGAGTGTCCTCTGATAAATCTAATATTCTGATGTTCAAACTGCAGCTCTTTTTCCTTGGCAAATCTTATATATTTTCTTTCAGATGATTTTAGGGGAACTAACTTAGATACTATTGATCCAACTTGGCAGCACTGGCACTTGGATTCGTGTTTCAGTATGGCTTTTAATTGGAGCTGTGGTTTACCTTTTCTATGGCCGAACACACAGCTTACTGTTGGATACATCTTATGTCCCCGTTCCGCATAGCGAAGATACATACTCTCCCTATTCTCATTCAGGCTATTTGCCAAGGGAAACAGAAGAGCTTTGCTGAACTTCCCAGGTGTATTTTATTTCATTCATGCAATGCTGCCGAATCGTCATTGATTCATGTGTATATTCATTGGAAAAAGTATCACAAGCACTGTCTATTTATTTGTACAGTTTAATTTATATCTGTTTCCAAGGGTGTATCAAGGTCTTTAGAACAACTACCCCTTATTAGTTATCATTTAATGTATAGGAGAACTTCATTTGTTAACCAAGTGCTTTAGACACTAGCTAGTGCCATCGCCATGTTGTAAAGAATTTTATTAGTGGATAGTGGACAATTTCGAGTGAGGCTAATAAGCAATTCAGTGGGGCTAAATGCTGCAAAAAGGAAAACGAGAAGAAAAGGATTGTTTCAATGAAGAGGGAACGAAATATTAACTTCGTGAATCTGGCTATATCTCATCCCATTGTAAGAATCAAGGGTTGACCTACTGGTTAGAGCTCTCCCTGTCCCTGCAACAAGGGTTCGATTCTCATCCTTTGTATGGCGGGATTCCGATACCTCCCTCTACTTGCAAGGGCATTCTTCTTACCAATAAAAAGAAAATCTCATAATGAATTTAATAGAATAGTATCTAGCAATGTAGTTTCATCGTGAAGCAAGCTTCAAAAGCTATCTATAAAAGCGACACTGGAGGATTGGTTCAAGATCAACATATTGTTGTACAAGCTCTTGATACTACGAGTCTAAGACCTTCCTGATATTAAGGGGTGTTGATGGAGAGTTTCTCGTGATATTGGAGGTGGGTTTTTAATACTGGTTTTAGACCTTAACCTAATGCTTAATCCACACACCCTTAGTCTGTACTTTTTATAGGTGATAGACTAAGGGCTTGTTTTATTCAACTTATTTTCACGGCTTAACTGAAAATATAAGTTCATTTTGGGAGAGTTTCTCGTGCTATTGGAGGTGGGTTTTTAATATTGATTTAGACCTTAACCTAATGCTTAATCCACACACCCTTAGCCTATACTATTTATAGTTGATAGACTAAGGGCTTATTTTGTTCAACTTATTTTCAAGGCTTATCATAAAAAATAAGTTCATTTTGGGAATAAAGTTTTGTTGTTATTGTTTTATCAGAAAAAATAAATTTTGATAAATAATAATAAAATTTATATAAGTTTAGGTAAATCCGGATACATACTAACAAGATTAGATACTCTCACTGATAAGATTAGAATAAGTGGTAATAAATTCAGATAAAAACTCATAAGTTCAATAACGGAAGATAAGTTAAGATAAAAGCTAATAAGTTAAAGAAAAGAGACACTAATGCTCTGTTCTTTTGGACTAATTGGAGCTGAGCTTGATTGAGTTAAACTGAAATTAATGGAGCAGAACTGAATAAACTTAACTTGTATTTTATGAAATAAGTTATTTTAATAATAGTAATTGATATAATTAATAATACTTATAATATAAATTTATATAATTAATCCTAGTAATAAAAATAACGATGATTATTATTATATTATTAATTATGCGTATAGTTATTACTTACGACTAATAATAGTTTCAGAGATGGTAATAACTTTAATATTCTAGATAATATTTATACCAATTAAAAAAAATACTTTTTAGAGGAAAACAAATTGTGCAGAATGAAGAAATTTTTGAAGGAAGTGTTGATTGTCATGTTTGATGACGATCGAAAAGTTTCCATGTTTAAAAGAAGAAAAACCTTAGCTAAGATAATTTGAAAAGATATAAAATTGATCGGTGCAGGTAAAACTAGCCGTGAAATTGTTAATGATAGTAGTCAAGATGATTGTGATGGTCATGAATATTCTAATGATGATCATGTAGAAGATAATGAATAGACGGGAGATCATATGGAAGAAGATGATTAGGAAACTAAAAGTAGAAGGTAATTTTAGTTAAGAAGAATTTCATGTACTTGAATTAATAGTATTACTACTATTATAGTATTTCGAGCCAAATTGCCATAATAATAATAACAATAATAATAATAATAATAATAATAATAATAATAATGCATCTACCTTTTCTTTATCTCCTCGACGGTTCGCTTTAAGGCAGTCACAGCAGGGGGATCACACCTCAGATTGGCTTCGGGCAGTTCCTATTTCAGGGTTAGGTCAGACGATGAACCCTAAGACTTATCGGAGTGTGTTGTGTTACCAGTTGGGTGTTCCTTTGTTCTCTACTTCGATGTCGTGCTCTGCTTGCTCCAGGGTTTTTGCTGGGGATGATGCGGTGTCTTGTGCTGGTATTGTGGGTATTAAACATCGGCATAATGTCGTTCGGGATACTCTTGTTGATATTTGCTATCGTTCTGGGATTTCGGCAAGAAAGGAGGTTGACATTGGATTGTCTAGGGGGAACGCCGGGGCCCTCAGGCCGGCAGATGTACTTCTTTATTCTTGGGATGGTGGTCATGATGTGTGTGTCGACTTGTCAGGGTCTTCTCCCTTGACCTAGTCTGGGTTGTCTGATTTTGTTCCTGGAAGTGTTGTGGCTGATGCGGCTCATCGGAAGCGGGTCAAGTATGAAGCTCGTTGTCGAGCTATTGGGTATGGCTTCCTTCCCTTTTCCTTTTCTTCTCTTGGGGAATTGGATAAGGTGGCTATTGCGTTGCTGAAGCGGGTTCAGAATTTCTCGAAAACACAGGATATAGGGGCACGTGCTGTTGCTCATACTTTCACTAGGATGGGTTTTTCTATAGCTAGAGGAGTGGGTGCCCAGATTGTATCTCGGTTGCCCACTAATTTCTTGTAGGTTGTATGATTTTTGTCCTTTTTTATAATAATAATAATAATCATAATAATAATAACAATAATAATAATAATAATAATAATAATAATAATAATAATAATAATAATAATACTTGAATGCTACTAGGATAGGGTTTCTATAGCTAGAGGGGTAGGTGCCCAGAGTGTATCTCGGTTGCCCACTAATTTCTTGTAAGTTGTATTATTTTTGTCCGTTATATGAATAATAATAATTATATAATAATAATAAAAATAATAAGACTAATAATATTAATAATGAATATGAGAATGTCTACTAAGTAAAACAATAGTAATAAAAATATCGATAAGTATATTTAAAGTATAATTATAATAGTAATATGTTTTATTAAAAGACTATAATAATGTCTGATAAGTAAAATGATAATATTAGAAAGATCAATAATAACATTAAAGAGCATAATTAGATATTAAAACATTAAAAACATATATTGAATTTCGTAAGCCAATACAATAATAAATACTACTTCCTTCGTTTTTATTTAAGTGATATAAAGTTGCTTTTTCGTTTTTTGAGGCAAAAGATTGCAAGTGTAATTAGTTGGGTTTAATTGTAGAATAAGTAGGTGTGGTCCCCACCCCAACTTTTTTTAATTAGGCGGCAAAGAAGGGGGACCACTCCCTTAGGCGCCCAATTCTTTTTGGCTGCTACACCACTTTTGAAACTTTCCAAATGTTTCTCTCCATTTCATTTTCATTTCTTCCCCAAATTTCCCCCCCTAAAATCATAATCTGCCCTATAAAAGGGCTTACAACTCTATTTTTTTTGAAGCAAATTTAACAAAGGTGGCCGTCACAGCAGCAAGTAACTGAAGTTTAACAAAAACCAAATCTAAAACAGAAGCTTTACATCACAAACCATTAAAAAACATAATCCTTTCAAACCCCAAAAAAATCCTAATAATCCAAATTCCCAATTACCTAAGCTAAAATTGCATCAACTCTAATTACAAAATAGGAGATGCACCAAATGAGTTCTTCCAAGCCATGGTTGATGAAGATAATTGGGAAGCCTACTATGAACAGCTTCTAACTGAGATGGAGCGCAACATGGACAGTCAATCCCCTCCTGAAACAGAAGAAACACAGATACAAGTTAGGGAAAATGGCCAAATCTAACAAACGAGAAAAGAAGGCAAGCAATTGATGAGCTTTTAACAATGCTTGAGCAAAACAAATTACTATTTGGAGCAATTTCGAAAACAGCTTTGAAGTATGGTGTTTCCAGGGTGGCAATGGACAGATTATGGAGGAGAGCATGTGCACAAAGAGAAAATGGTGATGCCATTGATGTCAGGAACCAAAAAGAAGGAAGAGTTGGCAGAAAACAAAGGAATACAGTGAGGAATTCCTGCAGTCAGTCCTCTAAGTTTGAGGACAAGTGTGAGATGCTTTGCAGGGGCATTAAAAATCCACTCCTCAGCAGTTTACACACTCCTCAAAAAGGGGGAGATTAAGAAGTCATACAAGCAGTAATCATCTAAGTCTAACATAAGCACATAAGTTGGCTAGGATGAAATGGGTTTTATCCCACATTGAACCAGGAACCTCAATACAGCTAGCCAATTTTATGAGCTTACAAAACATAATCCATATTGATGAAAAATGGTTTTATCTAAGTCCAGAAACTAGAAGGTTATACTTGCTGCCAAGGGAAGATAATCCCTATAGGTGCTGTCAATCTAAAAGGTTTAAGATTAAGGCCATGTTCATGACAACCACTTCTGAACCATTATTTGACAATGAAGGAAAAGTGTTACATGATGGCAAATTTGGCATTTTCCCCTTTTTGGAATGGGTACCAGCTAAGAGGAGAAGCAAAAATAGAAAGGTAGGCACAATTGAAACAAAAGTAATTGAAAGAATCACTGAAAAGGTCATCAGAGACATGATAATTCAACATGTTATCCCCTCAATCACGAGTAAATGGCCTGAAGGAATGTCTAAGGACATATTCATTCAGCAAGATAATATTAGGCCACACATACACCCTGATGATGAGGAATTTAAAGTAGCAGCAACACAAAATGGATTCAACATCCAACTTATTCAACAACCACCTCAATCCCCTGATTTAAATGTTTTAGATTTAGGGTTTTTAGAGCTATTCAAGCTTTGATGTATCAAACATTTCCAAAAAACATTGATGAACTTATTGTAAGTGTTAATGATGCTTATGCAAGGTTTGATCATCAAGTTATGAAGTATACATGGCTACAATTGCAATATGTGATGGTTGAAATTTTGAAAGTAAAGGGTGGAAACAACTGCAAAAACCCCATCATGGTAAGGCTAGATTAGAAAGATTGGGCCTCCTCCCCAAAACTGTTTTGGTTGATCAGTCATTGATTGATGAAAGTGTGAAGTACTTAAATGATAAAATGCCCTCAAATGAATAAGAAATGATCCTTTTTGATAATGAGTCAAGTTTGACAGCTACTGATGTTGTTTATGAAGAATGAAAGAAGACATTTGAATGCAAAAAAGGGTGAACACTTTTTTGGGAAAAAAAGTGAAGCATGAAGTTGCAATTTTGTGAAGTTCATTGTAAAAAAAACATAGTACATGTAAGTAAGACAATTTTTGGGTGACTACATGGTCTTTTTTGGGTATTTAAACTGCAAACCAAACCTTAGGTAGCTAGGGAGGGGGATGGAGTTCAAATTACAAGTACTTTTTGTAACTAGGTTTGTAAATGCAGTTTAAAACATATGTTAACCATTTCAGAGTTATATGCAAATATGATTGTCATGGATTTGTCATTAACTTCATTTATTTATTGTGCATCAAGGGATTGATATAGGTGACTGAGATGGAAGAACCACAATATGCATCACAAAAACATCATTTGACCTTTAAATCCATCAGGGAGTACAGAGTAACTCATGAAGATAGGCCAATGTTTTCGAGTTCATTGTGAGTCCCTTCATCATTTGGATTGTTGAGTGAAATTTAACAAATGACTCTTTATTCTTTCAATTTACAAGGGACTCACAATTGTGCAATAAATGCAGTACAAGCCAACTTAAATCATCCAAAATTCATCAATGTGCATCTTCATCATTCATTAAATTAGGTATCAAACACTTATTCAAAGCAAATGCTACTCAGAAACCATAATCATGGTCACAAAAGGAATGCATTCTCAACAACACCAGCACTAAATTAACTCATGAATATTATCCAACAAAAACCAATCCAACAGTAATTCTAGGGACTCATATACGCATCCAACGTAATGTAAGAACCATTAGCAAAATCAATACTAATCAAATCTTAACAGCAACCGCTCGTAATTAAGTGATGCAATCAAACAACAATAACAACCACAAGGCAAATTTGAAGGAATCAGCAGAAAAGCAATAAAAAGGAAATTCACGCCTCCCTTCCTCTTTCTAGCAGAGGAAGTAGCAGCAGCAAAGGAAGCCAAATCCTTAGCAAAGGAGGATCAGAGGTACAGTTTCCTCCCACCACCACCAGATCCACAATCAGGGGACCCACCACCACCAGCAGACCCAGAAGGAGGGGCACAAGAAGCAGGAACACCACACAATTTCCCAGATCCATCAAAACAAACTTTAAACCCTTTCTCTGCATTCTCTTAGAGTAATTATAAAAATCCTCCGGCTAAGGAGCACGTAGGGCACACACAATCTGCCTCACAGATCTGCAGATTTCCTTCCCTTTCCCTTTCTCAATCTCCTTCAACCCTTCTCCCTTAACCTCCTCTTCTATATCCTCACTCAACCAAACTTTTTCTTTTCCTTTTCTTTCCTCGTTTTCCTCCTCCTTCACCTTCACTTCCTCGGAATCAGATGAAATCTCAACGAAATTGAAATTGCCAAACTCAGAATCGGGATTAAAACTTTCATCATCACTCCAAACAACCAGAGTTTTGTTTTTCTAGGCTTCCAGAATCTTACCTAAAGCTCGACATGCACGGGGACCCATCACCTTCTCTGCACCCCCACTCTCATATAATCGCATCGGCCAAGGAGATCTATGTTCAAGGGATTGAATTACATCATAGATGAACATGGCCTCATCTTCATCCCTTGATATAAAGTGCGCGTCAACCAGTGGCTTCAAATCCGGGATGTATGACATTTTTTTTGGAGAGGAGAGTGCAAATTTGGTTCGATTTTTGGGAGAATGAAAGTGAAGCAGAGGGAGACGATATGGAGAAGGATGAACAAAGAGGATTGATGAGAGAGAAGTTGGAGGATGAAGAGAGGGACGAGAGATGTACAGAAACCCTAGAACAACGGAGGAAGAGGGAGAGAATTTTTGAGAAGGGAAAGTGAGAGTCAATAACTGATGAATGAACGAACCCTAGAATGTGAAGGGTTTTGTTCATGAATCAGTTATGATTCGTAAATGGGGGGTTGGGGAGATGAAATTTGGTGGGAATCATTAATGGGATAGGTAGGTATAGATATGATTAATTAGTATGGGTGAAAGGATTTAAGTTTGGTTAAATAAGTAAGTAAGGGTAATATTGTCATTTTATAAGGTAAATATTACCAAAGTTAGAAATTTTTGAAATTGTATCACTTAAAAAAAACATCCACTTTTAGAAAGTGTATCACTTAAAAAAAACGGAGAAAGTATAAATTTAATAATGAACTAAGAATAATAGTGAAGATGAAAACAAAAGTGTTATTGTTAATAGAAAAACTGAAATGAGTGAACTGAAATTAACGGAGCTGAAGTAAAATTAATAGAGCTGAACTAAACTAAAATATCTTTTAATTAATCCAGTTCAAAAGAGCACGCCTGTTACTATTAGAAATTAAGATGTGCCACTTCGCTTAATGAAATTGAGGTGGAAAAGTAATTGAGAAGTAGTTTAGGTTATTCATGATTGCCATGTGGTTCAAGAGATCCTTACTATTACTTTGTTACCTGAGTCGTTCCCGAGAGTGGAACCAATTAGCTTGATAGATCCATGATGATGGATTTTTTATATTGATTTTGCTTCACTTGATGACAAGAGTGAAAAATTTATTCCAGTCCGCATTCTTTTAATGAAAAGATTTTTTTGGTTTCTTTTACATCGGCTGAATAATATTTTGCAGAAACATAAAGAGCAACAAACAACATTTTCATCTCAATTCAGTTGGTCGGTTGATCCTTATTAATTTTTTTTGTTTGCTCTATATCATGGATGCGTTCTTATTACATAAACATCTCCTATCTAAAATTGGGACTAGCCTGCTAAAATTATGGTGGGTGGGTAATGTAAATAGGCGACCGATTTATTGGGGTAAAACAACTCTACTGCAATGACCTAAGGGGGATGGGGGCCTAGGGATACGCAATTTGACAACAATGAATGCGGTTATCCTGTTACGATCGGCCTGAAGAGTGCACACTTAACCCTCACTCTTGCTTAGTAGGGTCTTCGAGCAAGGCATGGTGGATCACCCCTAGATCATTCCACTTCTCACATTCGTTTGCATTAAGTATCGTGGAGCATGCATTGCCTAGTTCGAGTTGTTAATAAAATAAAGCTTGGGCTTAGACATTGCATTTTGAATGGCAGTGAAACACTCATCTCATAACCTAGGTGGGTTGGGCCTCGATCATTGCATCCTAATCCATTGGCTTCATTGAGCCTTAAGGAAGCCTAGTTTATCCAACCTAGTGATCATGGGAGGCTTCCCTCATTTGGCGATCCTTCATCATTATAGGGACGCTCCCTATATTCTGGCGGTGCCCCTGTTGGAGACGGCACATAGAGGTGATGACGAGCTTATTTGGAGGCTTACTCTTAATGGCGCATACACTATCAGGTCAAGTTATCGTTCCCTTACCAATGTTGGTTATTCTATAGCTATGTCTGGATCCTTTTGGCTGCTCTTTCTGGCATCTCCACCTTTTTCCCAAGTGGTTGTTATTTCTTTGGCGGATTTTTTACACAATATGATTCCCATAAAAATCTAAATATATATTAGGCGTAAGCAAGGATTGCAGGCTGCGACGTGGCACTATCCCTTCTTCAATTGCATTTTACCAATGTCATTATCATAAGAAAAAATTATAAATGTTGTTGATATGGAGTTTCGAACCCATGACCTCCGCATATGAAACTAAGAGTTTTAACCACTGCACTACCACACTCTTAATGTTACTATTATCACAAATAATAATACTCCCTCCGTCCCAAAAAGCCCTATGCATTTTCTTTTTTCATCCGTCCCAAAAATCACTATACACTTCTATTTTTGGACATGACCTACTACTACTTTATTCTTTTGACTTTTCAATTATGGCTCACCACCCTCTTACATCCAAATATAATAATACTCCACTAACTCCTATCTCATCTAACTTTTTAATAAAATACAATTGATAACCAAGCAACAACTTATCATCTAAAACTACGTGTCCGATCAAGTGTATAAAGTTTTATGGGACGGAGAGAGTATTATTATGGGGTTTAAATGACGATGAAGAAAGAAAAAATTATAAATGTTGTCAATGTGGAGTTTCTAACCCATGTTATTCGCATATGAAACAAAAAGTTTTAACCATTACGCTACCACACTCTTTATACTTCTCTTATCACAAATAAGAATATTATTATGGGATTTAAATGACAATCAAGAAAGAAAAAATTATAAATGTTGTCAATATGGAGTTTCAAACCCATGACCTCCGCGTATGAGGCAAAGAGTTTTAACCATTGCGCTACCACACTCTTAATACTTCTCTTATCACATATAAGAATATTATTATGGGGTTTTAATGACAATTAAGAAAGAAAAAGATTATAAAACTCTTTGTTCGACGGTCACCTGTTACTTGGTCGACGGTCATGTCCAGGGCTGGACGATCATCTTCTACTATGTCCTCTACTTGGACTAGCATGCTTTTTTATGAGCATTGTTGGATGAGTGATAATCAATTATTGTTGTACATCTCCCCAAACACGGCGCCAAATGTTGAGAGACTAAGAACGATCTCAGACTTCTCGAGGATATATTAGTAATTTCTGGAGACTTGTGTACGCAATGACGCAATCCACCTTTCGAACCTGCACAAAAGGAAACCGAAGCAAGAGGATTTTGGGTGGTTCTCTCTCCGAATCTTAAGTCAGGTAGGTAGAAAGAGAAAGTAGAGAGAGAAAGTTAGGAGGTAATAAATGCTGAGTAATGGCCTTTTTTAGGAGGGAGATTTTACCTTTTCTGATGTGACATAAGAGTGATTATACTAAAAAAAGATGTGATTATTCCCTCTTAATTGCCCTAGAATAGAAGACTTTTGATTGGTTGGTTAATGCTAAGTTGTCATGCGCAAGGCAGTGACTGCTGAGCCAATTAGGAGTTGCCTTTTTGGGATTTCGGCCTATTGTGGGCAAGTTAGTCTTTGGAAGGGGCATGCGTTAGTCTATTACTTTAGGGTACATGTCACCTTCAGGGTGTGACATGTGAAATTCTAAAGGCTTGACACTTATCACGTTTTTAGAGGCTGTTTTTAAGCTACAATAGTGCTCTTGTACTTTTCACCTTTTCAATCCTATTTTTCGTCAATCACCTATAATTTTCTATGGAAAACTTTGTTTACATAGTGGGTAGAAAACTAGTATTGATAGATAATGGCAAAAATAGATTCCCATTCGGTTACAGATTTTGATTTTTTTAGTTATTTATTAATAGTGGATAATTTATCCATTTGATAGATCCTATCAATGTCTTTTGAATCTATTCCATCATTTTTTGTTATTTGTAAATGAAACACGACTATTGGAGGGGGAAATAGATTTTAATATGTACCCGTTACAATGGGAATGAATATAAAATTTTAATATAAATAATTAGGGAAAAACAAAGATAATATTTTAAGACACTAAAAATATCAAATACGGATGGACCATTCTCCACACTCACTCCGTCCGCAGATTATAGCGTACATCCAGGTGTACCTACCACAAGGTACACCCGGGTATTAGTAATATACTTGTTGCACGCCCAGTGTGTCGCAAAAGAAGCTGTGCCTCAGTGGTCAGGCGCTCGCCTTGCTCAACGTGCAGCGAGATCGGGGGTTCGACTCCTCTCTCCAACCTGAATTGCACATTTTTAATTTAATTTAAAATTATTTTAAAATTAATTTTTTCATTTAATTCATACTAATTAATGCAGTTTATACTTATTTGAACAACTTTCATAATCATTCAGACATTTCCATACTCATTTTATAAGCATTTGAGCATGTTTAATAAGCGAGAACATAAAACTCAAATGAGTATGCTTATTTTTTAAATCAAGAGATATCATAATTAGAAAATTAAATAAAATCCCAACTCAACTCATACTCATTTGACAAACTCATACTTATTTGAATAACTTTCATACTCATTTGGACATCTTCATACTCATTTATAAGCATTTATGTATGTTTAATCAATGGGTACATAAACTCAAATGAGCATGCTTATTTTATAAATCAAGAAATATGATAATTATAAATTAAATAAAAGTCCAACCCAACTCATACTCATTTGACAAACTCATACTCATTTGACTACTTATTTAACTTTATACTCATTTAGGTAATGCAAACTCATTTGGAAAACTTATACTCATTTGAATATTGTGTAGATTGATTGAAATAGGAATCTAGATTTTGAGAAGAAAAACTCATACTCATTTGAAAAATTATAATTAGGTAAGTCCTACTCATTTGGCTAAGTCATACTCATTTTAGAAATTTCTCTTAAGTCTAATTCGTACTCATTTGGCTAAGTCATATTCACTTGGAAAACTAATAGCAAAACTCATATTCATTTGGCTTCATACTCATTTATGCTATGTTTGGGAACCTTCATTTCATTTATAATTCCATAATTGGGTCAATTCAGTTGTTTGGCAAAGAGTTGGAATTTGAATTAGAATTAGCCCAAATTCCAGCCAATTCCCACATAGCCCAATAAATGTAATTTGGAAATTCCAGCCCAACCCATGTCATTTCCAATTCCAATTCCAACAACGGAACAAGAGAACCAAAGACTTCTCTCTCGTTGACACTCCCCCGCTGCCCTTATATCTTCATTGATGAAGCTTCGATCTCATCCAGCAATCAAGCGCTAGTTTTTTCTCTCTCCATCATTGATGAAGCTTCTCTATTTCGTCAGTTTCGAAGCTTAAAAATAACTCAGGTATCGCTATTTCTCCATATTTGCATTTATTTTTCTGAGATTTCCGATTGTTTTTTCTCATTTTGTGAGCGATTTTGCTAAAGATAGAGTATTGCATTTCTTACTGTTATTAAGAGAAGAACTCATTTCTCTGATAAAGCTTTTGCTATTTTTGTTAGATTTTGGTTTGTTCTACATCTGTTTGTTTTTTCTCAATTCGTTTCTAATTCTAATGGTTTGCGGCTCTTGTAGTTTGCTTCTTGATTTAATGTCGTTTGGAATATTGTGTATGTGGATCTATTGGTGTGGTTCGGTCTGTATGTCTGTTTGAATTGGTAGCAGATCTGTGTGCATAATGTGGTTTATTAGTGATTGATTTTTGCAATAATGTCTATCGATTAACCATACTTTCTAGTTTCTACTTAATGAAACTCAAGAAAAGTTAGTTTGATGGGGGCATACACATGAAAAGCAGTAACGGTTTGAAATCCATATTTCTTAGCTAGATAATGATCTATATTACTACAGCTAACAATCTGAAACCATTAAAAGCTAGATGAGTATAAATACTTAACCCAAAAATAAGGTTTGTTTGATTGTTAGTCTATAAACATTGTACTTACACTAAACTTCTGAGCTGATTTAGGTTTAGAGGACGATGTCAAAAGTATTTGTTTCCTTTTGTTTCCTTTTGATTTATTAGATGAATTGAGTTGATTTTATTTTACATTGTCAGGAATCTGGAATATCCATGGGGAACTAGAAAATGTCTGCTTCATCAAGTGTTCAAGAGTCAAGAAAACGTGTGAGAGATAACAATGAGGATACGGAGTTGGTCATGACAATTGTAGGTTTCATTATGGTAGTAGTAGGGGCTTGGTATGGTCAAAAATATAGAGTGGGAGAGATAACTTGGGACGAAAGTAAGCGTGCCCAAAAGAGGGCTATTTGGATGGAGGATTTGAGGAATGATAGGATATACCGAGAGCAATTGCGTTTTGACGTACGTTGTTTTGACAAATTGTGTAGTATTTTGCAGTCTAAAGGAGGGTTAAAGACTACTAGATATGTTACGGTAAAAGAAATTGTTGCATTATTCCTTCAAATTCTTGCACATGATTTAAAAAATAGGACTATGCAATCAATTTTTACTCGCTCTGGAGAAACTGTTAGTCGCCAGTTTCATGTAGTACTCGAAGCTGTACTGAAGATAGGTAAATATTATATCAAGCCAGTTAGTCATACCACTAATTGTTCACGGGATGATAAGTGGAAGTTGTTTGAGGGGGTTGTTGGAGCTCTTGATGGGACCCACATTAAAATGACAGTCCCAATTGAGGATCGACCTCGCTATCGAGATAGAAAGGGAGATATTAGCACTAAAGTCTTAGCTAATTGTGATCAAAACCTTATTTTTACCGGGTTGGGGGGATTGGCATCGGATCCTCGAGTCCTTCGTGATTCTCTTCGAAGGCCTAATGGACTTAAAGTACCAAGAAATAGATACTTCCTTGTAGATTTGGGATATACTAACGGTGAAGGTTTCTTAGCTCCTTATAAAGGTACTCGTTACCATTTGAATTTATGGCGAGGTAATACTCCAACAAATTATAAGGAACTTTTTAACTTACGACATTCTTCCGCTCGAAATACCATTGAAAGAGGATTTGGGTTATTGAAAAAGCGTTGGGGTATTGTTCGAGATCCTAGTTTTTATGAGAAGAAGACTCAAGTAAGAATCATAAATGCTTGTTTCATCCTCCATAATTTCTTAAGAGAGGAAAAATTGGAGGAAGAAAGTCTATTGCAAGAAGTAGACCAAGATCTATTGAATGCGGAGGGAATTGATGAAGAACAACAAGAAGATTATATTATGGCTATTAGGTCTTCACACGAGTGGAATGAATTTCGAGATGATCTTGCTAGAAAATTGTTTACGGATTACCAAAGGCGGCGAAGGGCACATCATGCTACTTAGAGTGTTTCTTTTGAAAATGTATATAGGTATGAGTTTATCCAACCACCAAATCTTATATTTTTGTTTTAGTTCAAGTTTATGATGTTTCCAATTTGTTTATGTTCTTGATTTATTCACGAAGCAAAAGTTTAATTTGTGGTGTGCTTGCTACAAGGTAACTAAGTTTTCTGTGACGTGCACACTTCAGTTTCATTCTGACGCTCACTCTATGCTATTCTCAAGTCATGTTTTATTTATGATGAATCCTAAAATGAACAAACTCTCTTAGCTCTAGTATATCTTTTGTCTTATGTATGAATCATGAAATGACTCTGTTAGCTCTGAAGTACGATAGCTTTTATGATAAGTATTATTATAGAACTTCTGTTGATCTATTGTGTATATGTGATCCATCCTGAATCTGTCTTCAACTATTGAGGATCACTTGTAGTGGAACCAATCTCCGCGTTTGCCTGCTTGTTTGTTAGGCAACCTTGAGCAGCTGTAAAGCTCAGGGAAATGGCCTTGGGATACATATGCTAGAATACATACCAAGTAAAGCCATTCTTTTTTAGCTGCTGTTTGTAAGTGCTAACAAGTAGACCGTTACCACTGCTGTACCTCTCCTTGAATGATCCCCTTCCCTCCTTTTTGAGCTAATCTTTCTAATGTTGCCTTTTTTAAGGTTTTTAGGCAACGTGCACAATGAATAAATAAGGCAAAAAGCCCATGGTCTCAACATAAAAAAGGAGTTATGTTACTTGGACTACCCAAATGGATACGATCCTCACGTCAACTTTACTTGAGCAAATTTATGGAGGGAACAAAGGTGAAGGAGATTTTAAGCCACAAGCGTATCAAGCTGTGGTTGACAAGCTAAGGTTGGATTTGGGTTTGCATGTTACGGTTGATCATGTCAAGAATAGGATTAAAGTTTGGAAGAAACATTGTGCGACAATCACTGAAATCCGTACTTACACTAAATTCATATGGGGCGATGAAAGGAAGATGATTAAGATCCGAGTCGAAGACCTTGTGGCATGGCAGGAGTATTGTAAGGTATGAACTAAGTTATTACACTAATTATGCAAATGTTGTATCTTGTATAAGCTGTACTGGTGAAAGAAATGCAAATGTTGTAAATTATCGCGTACTGTACTAACAAATTCAGCAGCGTCACTATTAATTCCCACACCAATTGATCTAACAGAACCATGCTGGTCGTCATCAATGCACCCATCATCCAGGACAGGCCTTCCACAGTCATTTAAAACCCTGTTGTCCCCCAACATGATCAGATCACCTGACTGTTTATCATAGTACTAGCCACATACTGATTTTTTTATTAGGCCTTCAAAATCAGCTATAATAATCCCCAATTCAATCATAGAAATCAATTTTTACCCTAGCCCTAACTCCTATCAACCCCAATTAGCTATAATATTTCTGTTTTTTTATATGTCTTAAAGTATATGTCTTCTTTCTCTATCATTTTCTCATTCTCTACCACATCTCTGTAGCTGTTGTGTCCATTTGTTTTCCTCAATTGTGTCATGTTTTTTTGATCTCGTGATACTTCACTTAATTTCTGAGGCTTACTTCCTGTCTTTATCTTTTGTTTTTTGGTGTTATTATGAGTACTTTAGTTAATGAGAATGTATAGTTATCGGTGAGTAATCATGATAGTGAGTAATCTGGGCAATGCAGCAGCCTGTTGTGAGTAATCATGATCAGTGAGTTATCATAATCACTGAGTTCAGTGCGTAATATGGAATCTGTTATATGATTAGTGTTTGAATCTGTTTCATTCTCTCAGAGATCGGGGTGTTCTTGTTCATCAATGGTGGTGATCTTTCATAACAGGTCATATACTTAGTTGTTCATGTAACTTCTTATACTTTGTCAAAATGCTTCTTTTACTCGTAATGTCGTTCATGTTTCTAGTTCCTGCATTTGATGAATTAGTGCTGAATGATTCTTACCTGCATTTGCTTTACAAGGACTGATTCTTTGATAATTTGCCTGTTCTATTATTGCTTGATGAATTATATTTCTATTCTGAAAATGATGACCAGTGTTCTTAATCTGATTTCATATTTTTTTTACCATTAGTACTTTGGAAAGTGTTCAATCTATTTGACTTATTTCAGAAAGAATAAGTTGAGACAAGTCAAAAGATTAGCAAGTTTTTTTTCATTTATGTAATATTGATAATTATTGTTTTATAAACAGGACAATCCTAGTGCCTCTGCTTACCAAAACAAGCAAATTGACAATTGGGATGATATATGCATGCTAGTGGTTGTGGATAGAGCGGTGGGCGATGGTGCGGAGCAACATAAGGAGTCCGCATCAGCTATGGAGGCGGAAAATGAAGGGGGTAGCACTTCTGAGACAACTTCAGGAGAGTCCAACCAGAGACTGAAAAGGGATCGTCTGGCGGATGCGGTTAGTAGCTTTGCCGAGTCGTTCAAAGACTACCTAAAAGCAAAAGATCCACCAAGACCTACTTCGACTGAGGTGTATGAGGTTGTTTCTAATGTTCTTGTTATCACTCGACATCAAATTCTGAGGGCTGTGAAGAGGTTCCTTGGCGGTACAGTTGAAGAGTTCGACATGCTCAAGCGTCTTCCATAAAATGAGAAGTTGGATTGGATTTTATTGTGCCTTGAATAGTTAGATAATCTTTTTTTTTGTCAAATGAAAAGTTGTACTAAAATAGAAACGTTAACTTTTCGAGTTCAAATTCCACTTGCGTGCCAAACACTTCTTAGAATTTGAAATTTAATTGTTTCCCAAACAGATTGTAGAATTTGAAATTCCAGAATTGAAATTTCGTGGTTTACCAAACAGATTGTAGAATTTGAAATTCCGGAATTGAAAATTCTGGTATTTGCCAAACAAGGAATTTGAATTTGAAATGAATAATTTAGAATTCCTAATTTCGATTCCATAATTTGAAATGAAATACATGTTCCCAAACACTGCGTTAGGTAATTTGTACTCATTTGGGTAATTCTTACTCATTTGGAATATTTATACTCATTTGGCTCCGAACTCATTTTGAATATTCATACTCATTTGATGTACATAGAGATATGTACACCAAAGTGTACCTTTTAACTTCTTCACTTCGTCTATAGACATCTATAGACATCCCTACTTTTTTTCCAAATAATATCATTTATAAATATGAGATTATATTAAGATAAGAAGAATAATCCTCTGGACTACCCTCACACAAAGCCTCCACCCAGAGGCTTATCCATAACCTCCAACCCCCCTCCCTCCAAATCCCAAGCAAAAACTTAAAATAAGAATAAATCCCTATACCAAGTCAGGTTAGATGAGAAGATTCACCACTTGATCTAACCCCAATCCTTAATCCCTACTTACAAACCTTTCCAAAGGCAACCGAGGAAGTACCGAAGTAGCATGTTAGAGTATCGCGTGCGTAGCCGGTAGCACCACTAGTGAGTAGTGAGTTGTAACGCCCCGACTGCTAATCCATGGTTTATAGTGTCATTGAGCAGCGGAATACCTATTACTTGGTCGGGACATTACCGCCGTATCTTCCGTTAGGAAAATACAAGGCTACAATCATACATCAAATCCTTAACCATAATAACATATTATTAAGACTACTTAGAAGTTCAAAAGCTTACAACTTAGATTGTTCTTACTAGTGAAATTACTACAACTTAGGTGATATTTTAGGTGGCTTATGATAGTGAAATCCTCGCTACTACGCGCAACCTTCTTCCTCAGCAGTACCTAAAACATAAATACAGAAACGGATGAGTCGGGAGACTCTCTAGTAACGTAAATTCATTTCAACTCATTTTATTTGTAAAACAGGGGGAGAGAATATTTCAAACATTTATAAAATACAGTATCAATTCATTACCATAATCCATCATATCATTTGTCAATTATTATACTGGTTGCTGCAAAATCAGCCAGCTCTGGGACGTCTCCCAGGATGTGTATGCGCCACTGCGCAAGGGCCATGTGCCCCGTGCATTGCCCTACAATCATAACGGGCCAGTGCCCAGTAAATATAATAGTAACGGGCCAGTGCCCCAGTCTTCAGCTCGGTACGTGCACGACCATCATTTCAGCTCAGCTCAGCAAACCATTTCTTTCACTTCTATCATTTTTCACGTCTCTTAATTTTTATAAGTGACATTCCGTATACTTTAACTATTCAGCTCAGCTCTACCTTTATAGGTAGTAGAATCATAATGTTCATTATTCATAAAATTCCTTGTAAACATTTAAACATCTCAGAACATTCATAATGACATTGGTTCATAAAGAAATTTCACTAACAATCATTCGTAATGCATTTATAATAACGTGATCCCGTAACTCAGAAAATATGTTAGAAAACATCATGTAATATCTCAGTGGTATATTCATATCTTAGAAACACATTTCAAGGGAGTTGCGGGTACAAGCAGTAGTGTTACCTCAATCTGCAGTATAATACCAGTATTCCTTTTTATGCATGGGGGTCGTTCTCTCCGAGCTGTGAGGTACGAGTTCTTTTGTATTCTTTTAAACACGTATATGTAAATAAATACTTAAGTTAGTAACTAGTTATTAAATGCTTTCTTAAACACTTAAGCGGTTAGAAAAGTTCACTAAAAGTATATTAGTTTATATTTAACTTGTTTTTTTAATAGTTTATAAGTTTCATAGAAATAGGTTTATAAATGTATAATTAGGAAAGTATACTAGAGTCGTAACTTCATTTGAAAAGTACATACAATATCATAATTTATACCAAGTACTAGAAAAATAGTATTAGTTCAAAGTGGTCAATAATGTACAAGAAAATTGGAATATATCTACATACATATTGTTTCATTATAAACTATGAGTAACGATATACAATTTAAGAAATCCAAAAGCATTTACTGAGCATTGTTGAGATAATAATAATAGTACCAATAAACATAATTATAATAGTAACAATAATACTAATAATAATATTAACAAGAGTAATAACTAATGGTTATAATAATAATAATAATAATAATAATAATAATAATAATAATAATAATAATAATAATAACCATAACATCATTAAAAATAGTAAACTATTAGTTTAACAATGTATATATGTATAGTAATACAAGATATTCACTTTAAATAGAATAATTGCCTTAGAAAGTAGGATTAGTAGACTTACATAAATGGGTAAGTGTGAGTCAAACAAGGAAAATGAAGTTTTGACTTTTGAATTTAATTGCCCAGCTTTTTTTTTATTTCTCAATAGCAGACCAAAGACTTGGTCTCTTTTTCCCTTTCTTAATAGAAGGCACGTAAGAGAAAGATGAAGGAAAGCAGAGCTGCTGGTGGCGGCAGAAGGTGGCGGTGGGGGCCGTTTTCGGCGATCAGTGGAGCGGGTTGGTGGTTCTGGCGCAGGTGGTGCCGTGGTGGTGCATCGTGGTGGTTTATGCGAAGGGGAGAAGTGCAGCGTGGTCTGGGCTGCATGCACAGAGGGAGAACGAGAAGGAGAGGGAGTGGGGTTGCGGGTTTGGCTGCCGGCGAAGGTGGCCGAGAGTGGTGGTGGTGTTGGGCGTCAGGTTCCGTCAAAAGGGAGCGGCAGTGGTGGTTGTATGGAGGTGGTTGTGGTGGTTTTTGGTTGGTAAAAACAGAGAAAATATAATTTAGAAGATGGAGAAATTTATCTGATTCAAGTTGTTTCTTTGTTACTCCATGGCTATTTGAGACTGATTTCTTCTCTATTTCTAGGCAAAGATGAAGGTGGATTTTCATAAATTCCAATGGCTATGGTTCATGGTTTTAGCAAATTCAATGGGTTTAGGTAATTGAATCTATGGGGAGGAGTTGCTGGATTTTAAAAACAAGCAAACTAAACCATAGTTTTTCATTGTTGTCTCACGTAGAAGGAGTAAAGAAATGGTGGGTGGTTTGACTTTGGTTAGCTTATGGAAGAAGAAGAAGATTTTATTCTGATTTCTTGTTTTCTCTTTCCTTTTTCTTTTCCCTTTTTCTTTTATTTTCTGATTTTGGGTTTATGGTTAGTCTTAAGTTAGGCTTGAAGTTTGGATATTGGGTCATGAAACTTGTTATTTGTCCAAGTACATCAATCCAACAACATACTAACTTTACAATTATCAAAATAATTATTTTAAAACTTTACTTAAAATTATAGGTAACTTTATTTATAATGTGACTTTAGTATTAATTCATAAAATAATCACATTTAGTTAGTAAAATAATTTTATTTAGAAGTTCGGGGTATTACATGAGTAGTGAGTAGTGATAAGAAGAAAACCAAACAAAACTTCATCTCATACGAGAAAGAGAGAAAGAAGACGAGAGAGAAAGAAAGAGATCCACCATTACAGCGACATAGAAGGAGCCTGAATATTGGAAGGGACCGGCCTAGATGAGCCTGATAATGTATTGCGTGGTCCTTCCCGGTCTAGCGCGTTTGTGCGTGGCCTCGCTGATTCTCTCACTTCCAAACTTAGCCATAAAACCGTAAGTTTGTTCTTCTTATTCTCAAATTGCATCAAAAGAAGACAGGGCACACCAGAAGCTTCCTAAAACCTAGTTTGTTAACTTAGACTTCACAATTGCGGTTGCAGATAAGGTCTTTTTTTATGTGTGTTTTCAATGGAGGATCTTGAAATTTTCTGTTTAGGGGCCAAATTTTTTAGAATATATATTTAAATAATTGTATACGTGATAAATGTAATCCGATCAAAAAACTAACTCGATCTAAACTCAATCTAATATCCAAATAACTCAAATCGATTCTTATCCGAAATCTAAATTATGCCATATCGAAATCAAACCCAGATATAAGACATAAACTCGATTTGAATAAGAGTTTTTCATTACTCAATATGATCCGATTAAAAATGGAATTTAATACTCCCTCTGTCTCAATTTGATGTTCCCATTTTCCTTTTTGGGATGTTTCAAACTGATTCTTACCCGAAATCTAAATTATGTTTATTCGAAATCAAACCCAATTTAATCGACACAAACTCGATTTGAATAAGATTTTTTCATTACTCAATATGACCCGATTAAAAATGGAATTTAATACTCCGTTTATCTCAATTTGATGTTCTCATTTTTCCGTTTGGGATGTTTCAAAAAGTTTTTCACACTTTGAATTTAATACTCCCTCTATCTCAATATTTATTTCACCGTCTTACCCTTTAACAACCAATTATTTACTACACATATATACATTTTGTATTACACTTGACCCACTTTACAATCTTTTATTTCTCAGTCATCCACTTTTCTTTCTATCTTTTACTTTTTAAAAGCAAAAAGGTACTAAAGTACACTTTATATAATGTAAAATTAAAAATATTCTTATCTACCTCAATTTACATTGTTTTTCCCCCATATTCCAAATGGAAACATCAAATTGAGACGGAAAGAGCACGACATAAACCGAATTGACTGCTTTTAGAAAAAGATCATTTATATAATTATTTAGAAAAAAGATCGACTATTTTTATTTTTGTCCTTGGATAAAGTGATCTATTGATTTTATGGTTGAAATGATTAGTTATGGTCGACACTCACTATAACTTATGCGCTTAACTATTAGTTATTATTTAGTTTTCTATTCGTAAAGATTCCTTTTTTTGATTATGGGTCTTGCTAAAGTATGCTCCCGGAGTGTTAATCATTATTCAAAATATTTTCCAAAATGTTACTAATTTTGGGATTTATACCAAAGTCAATAATCAATCAATTAAATTAAAATTTCAGTTTTAGGTACCTGATATAACTTACCGGGTTAAAACTCAGAAACCTCATTGGTAAGTATTAAAACTTGCAAAGCTACTTATTGGCAAGTATAAAATAAACTACTAATAAATTTACCGGCTTAAAGCTTCAAACTTCAATTATAGAAATAATAAAAATTAAATGTGGAAAAATACAATAGAAAAGGTGGAAAAATACAATAGAAAGGTGCAAATAGGTAGAGTTGAGATAAAAAAAACTATTGAAAAATCTAAAGCTTTGTGGATGAACAGGTTACGACTTTTGGAGAAAAAATATAAATTGTGTTAACCTTGAATACTGGTGACCACAAAGACCATTTTATAATTGATGAAGACTATTGAGATTCTACAAAATAAAATATTTACCCTAGATATACAAGTGTAATTGTCTAACCATTTCAAAAGTGGTTGAAAGTAGATAAATTATAAAGGGGGAGCATTACTTTTTTAAATAACTAAGTTTTTTTTGCTAAGAATCACTACCTTTTGATGGTAGAATTCGCAGTTCATAATGACCCTACCCTAATTCTTTCAATAATTAATTCTAAACGTATAGTTGTATTATAAAAAGTAGTTAACAAAATAGAAATTTTAAGGTTGTTGTTTACAAAACGGGAAAATATTACAATTGTAAAACACTTGGTCGAATAAAGATATAAGAAATTTTATTCTATAGAGTTACTATATATTTTTACCAAAAAAATATGGTTGTTGTATTTACTCTAGCGTTCAAAATTTATTACAAAAAGGTTCATGATATGATAATTATTTTGATTATATCCAATGTAATTTTTAAAAATTTATCTCAGTCAATTTGGGTCATCAAAATTTATGTATCCCTTTAAAAGGACACATAACAGTTTGTTATTCAATTCTAAAATTTAGTTTTTAGACAAGTAATATCTCTGTTTCTTTTCATCTACACCGTTTGACTTTCACGTTACCAATCTTATAAATATAACTAATTATAAATATTAAGAGATTGCAATCAACTATTAAAAATTTCATATGAGCGAAATTATCAATGAAATCAAATCATATAAATAAGATAAAATGTTAAAATCAAAATATTTGGAGAAATATTTGATTAATAGGATAAAAGCCTTTCTAAAATGCGGATAATTTAATATTTTAAATTTTAAATTTTTTGACACTTACTAATCATAATTTTTTATATAAAGCCATTAATAGGGATACAACATATAGGAAATAATATCTATTTATGTAAAAGGGGTTAAGATAATATTATGTCTCATTTTTTCATTTTAAGAAAATCTAAATTTAGAAAAATTCAAGAATGATTTCAAAATAATAGAACATATGATGAGAAGTTGATGTTAATGTCAAACAAATAGATTTATTAATCGAACTTGAATTTTAATAAAACATATATGAGCTATAATCATATAATACATATGAAAGTTATCCACAGAGAAAATAGAATAACAATTTTTTCCGAAATTTGAATATCAACAATGAGCTTGAAACTCACGGGTTAGAGCAATAGAAAGGTTGGAGGTATTGATCTGATATATTGTTAAATTAAATTTGGCCATTTTACCTTTTCATATTTCTGGGTTTCTTTTAATAGAGATGTTTTGACTTTTTATACTATTCATATTATGCTGTTTCACCATCTTGTGTTTTTTTTTTGTAAGAAAAAACATATTTATGTGGGATCTTGCTTAATTCATCTTAATATGCATTTTCATAATATCAACTATTTATAATTTCTATTTATGTACAATTGGAGATATTCGTAATCAACGATATACATAAGCAAACGTACACAACATCAATGTCCTTATTCGTAAAGGAGTATATTTTTTAATTTTGACTATTTTTCCTAACAAGTCATTATATAAGATAATCCGACCAATTGATTATAGCATTTGCTAACTTCTTTAAAAGAACCTTTTCTAACGGGTTATAATGATCAAAACACAATTGACAAGTTGGAAAAGGTTTAGGTGACCGGTAGTAGTAAAATATTGTGGAAGAATTGCTTCTAATAATGCAACCTTTTGATGGTTCACAAACAATAAAGTAACCTTTCGATTATTCTGGAATAATGCAACCTTTATATCCCATTTATTTTTAACGAGATAAAACCGGTTACAACATAAAGTATTGGTTAAATGGGATACGTGTCACTTAATGATTGGCTCTCATAACTATATTTTATAAAAAAAATTAAAAAACTTAAAAACAAAATAAACCCCCTCCCCCCGTAAAAACGCTCTTCTCCACCCATGTCACATCTCTCATCGCTCTCTCCATTCTCGTTATCTCCCCGAAAAATCTGAAAAACGCCGGCAAATCCTCCATCTCCGATGATTTTGGAGGAGAGTTCGAACGTTGAAGATGGTGACGGTGGTGGTGTAGATTTCAGACTTTGAAGATGCATATCCGGGTGGTGGGTTTTCGGTGGTTATCGATGGTGGAGGTGGTTTATTGGTGGTAATCGAGGGTGGGGGTAGGTTATTGGTAATTTTCGATGAGGAAGAGGTGGTTTAAGTGGGGATGGCATGGTTGTTGGGTTGATTGTTTCGGCCAGGATGGTGGTATTATTTTGGGCGGATTTTGGTGGTGGTTTACCGTGAGGAAGAGGTGGTTTCAGGGTGTTGGTGGTGTTTTGGGAATGGTTGGCAGTGGTTGGTGGTGATTTGGGGTTTGATGGAAGTTTCAAGGTGGGTTGACGCTGGTTGTGTTGGCTGGTGATGGTGGTTGTGGTTCGTGGCTGGGAAAGGAAAGAAGGAGGAAGGTGGTTTTGTGGCCGGGGAAGGGAACGGAGGTGGTGGTTGTGGGTGGGGGTGGCTGTATGCCTGTATGTGGCGAAGGGGAGGGTGGGGGTGGGGGGGTGTTGGCAGTGGATGGGGAGGGGAAGGTTATTTTTTTTTTGAAATTTTATATTATATAATTAATTAGAATTAAGAGTTTTAATTAAAAATTACCTTTTGTTCAGGTTACCGGCAACTTGTCTCATTTAAAATAAATGGGGCATAAAGGTCGCACTATTCCAGAATAATCGAAAGGTTGCTTTATTAGAAGCAAATTTTCCAAATATTATTGGGCGAACTTTTGAACTAAGTTTTTCATATAAATACAAGGATTATAAAAATAGAATAATGAGTTCGAAATTCTCGAGTTAAACAATAAAAATGTTGGGGGTATCAGTCTATACTTAGTAATCACATAATTAGGGAATAATGTATTGAAACTTCTTTATCATGAATTTACTTTAAAATGTGACCCAAAATAATCAAATCACAATTGTTTACTCTTGACTGAGTTTTACGGGATAAGATAATTCTAGAAAAAACAATAACTTTTTGTATCACGTGTACTTTTAATTTGCCCGAACAATTAGAATTTCACGTGAATTTTGCACGGGTCTAAATACTAGTATGAATACCACAATATTCCTTAGTTAACCAATATTACAAGAAAAAAAAACAAATGTTAAACAACTTATTTTTATAGTAGTATTTCCTGGAAAAGAAAAGTAATGATGAATGAAGGAAACAATTAAATTACTTAAAACTACACTTAGTTAGTTGATTCGCCAATTAGCATATAAGAAAACGGAAAAAAACGGCAACGGCGAATAAAATGGAAAAACATTTAAACGTGAATTTTAACCAAAAAATTAGGTTTTGACACCCTATTTTCCAATACCTCATTATAAATTAAATTAGGTGGTTGTTTGGTTGACATGAGAAATCATGGGAAATGAAAATTCCAGGAATTGGAAATATGGTGAGTTGTTTGGTTGACAACAAAATAGCAAAATGGAGGAATTAGAAATTCCTAGGAATTTTGAGTTCCCACAAAATGGAGGAAATTACTTACCTAGTAAGTGGTCGTTTGGTTTACGTGGGAAGTCGAAATTCCCATGAAATTCTAATTCATAGGAAATTATTTCACTAATCAAATTCATGGGAATTTGGCTTAAGTGTTTGGTTGACAATGGAGGAAGTAAAATCCCATGGGAATTTCAACTTACTTAGGGGACCCTAGGTAATTAATTTCTTGCATTTTGTGGGAAATTGAAATTCCTAGGAATTTTGAGTTCCTCCATTTTTGTTACTTCTTGCTAACCAAACAACTCGCCACTTTATAAATTCATAGAAATTTCCATTGCCTGTGTTTCTTCCTGCATACCAAACAACCACTAAGTAGAAATTCTCATGGGAATTTAATTCCCCCATTGTCAACCAAACAATTCAATCAAATTCCCATAAATTTAATATAGGTATTTATTTCCTATAAATTGCAATTTCATGAAAATTTTAACTTGCCATATATACCAAACGACCACTAAATACCCTTAATACTCTCATATCTAAAATCTATTTGTTCCATAAAAAAAAAAAGTGCCCCTTCCAAATTTGTAGTGCGAAAACAAACAAACCTTCCTCAATCCCCAGTGCCCCCCATCCTTCTATAGTTCTATTCCTTCATAAATCAAAACCATCGTCCCTTGCTTAGTCGCTCCTCAGTCCTCAACTTTGGTCTCCTGCTGCCGCTAGCACTTTCATCGGCAGAGTTTTGCCTGAAGTGGTAAGGTAAGTTTGGTTTGGTTTATGAATCTGTAACGCAATTTCTGCACTTAGAGGTATCTGCTTGTAAAATTGAGCTTCGTATTTTGTACCAAAAACATGAATATTAGAGGTTGCACTGGTATTGCAAAACCTGGTTTCTTACTTATACAATTGGATTCACCAACTTTGAGGCTCAGAGAAGTACGTATGATTCCCACTTTAACACTTCCGCTACCATCTTATCATCAGAGTATTACAGTTTTAAAGCTTAGATGTCGCCACTCAGTGGCTGAAACATCTTTTAATACCTCTCGATCCGTGTCGCAACCCAAGCCATACTCTAACAAGCTCAACAACAAACAAGATGCTGCATCATCCTTGTATGTGCGACCCACTTTATTAGATATGAAGAAGCAGAAAATTGAGAATCGTGTCCGAGTTTACGAGTTTCTAAGAGGGATTGGTGTTGTGCCTGATGAACTTGATGGCTTAGAACTACCTGTTACAGTTGATGTTATGAGGGAACGTGTCGATTTTCTTCACAAATTGGGACTTACTATTGAAGATATTAATAATTATCCCCTTGTTCTTGGCTGCAGTGTTAAAAAGAACATGATTCCTGTACTAGATTACCTTGGAAAACTAGGTGTCAGGAAATCTAGCATCACTGAGTTCTTACGACGCTACCCACAAGTCCTTCATGCTAGTGTCGTTGTTGATCTTCAGCCTGTAGTTAAGTATCTGCAAGGAATGGATATTAAGCAAGTTGATATTCCTCGTGTTTTGGAGAGATATCCGGAGGTCCTAGGGTTCAAGCTTGAAGGGACCATGAGCACATCAGTAGCATATTTGGTCGGAATTGGGGTTGGACGAAGAGAAATTGGTGGGGTTTTGACTAAGTACCCTGAGGTTTTAGGTATGAGAGTTGGCCGTGTCATCAAACCTTTTGTTGAGTACCTTGAAAGTTTCGGCATTCCAAGATTAGCTGTTGCTCGATTGATTGAAAAAAGGCCTCATATCCTTGGATTTGATTTAGAAGAGAGGGTAAAACCAAATATTGGATACCTTCTAGAATTTGATGTGAGAGAAAAGTCACTTGCAGCCGTTGTTGCTCAATATCCTGAGATCATTGGGATTGATCTTAAGTCCAAGCTTGTAACTCAGCAAAGCTCATTGAATTCTATCCTTGATGTGGGTGTTGAGGACTTTGGGCAAATAGTAGAGAGGATGCCGCAGGCTATAAGCCTTAGTAAGACAGCTATAGTGAAGCATGTGGATTTTCTTAAAGTTTGTGGTCTCTCTTTACAACAGATAAAAAAAATGGTTGTTGGGTATCCCCAATTGCTCGCAATGAATCTAGATATAATGAAGCTGAATTTTGATTACTTTCGATTGGAAATGTCTAGGCCTTTGGATGACTTAGTTGATTTTCCAGCCTTCTTCACCTATGGTTTGGAGTCGACAATAAAGCCAAGGCATCAACAGGTTACAAAGAGAGGACTAAAGTGCTCCCTCTCTTGGCTTTTAAATTGCTCAGATGAGAAGTTCGAGCGAAGAATGACTTATGAATCTATAGACTTGGAGGAGATAGAGCCTGAGGCCACATTTGACATGAAATCTCTTATGGGATCTAGACCAGATGAGTCAGAGTATGAGAGCGATGACTATGATAATGAAGATATGTAATGTGTATTCAACTTTGTATTTTGTGTGGTCTGTGTATTGTTTCTCTCTCCAACAGTGTGGGAATGTCCATATTGATGAGGTAAAGTTTTTTCTCATTACTGTTTCGCACGTGGTGGTTTCAGCTCACTAAAATGCTATAACACTAATTACCTGTCAGTTTCCAAGGCTGTGGAACTTGCTGCTTATTAATCACCCTGTAGTTTATAGTTTATTGTCCTGCATGTCTGAAAATTAACAATAAGCACTGTACTTTGTGTTGCTATGTCATTGTTCTAATGGGACGTTACCTTACGCTTTTTATGGAGGTGTTCCCTAGTTCTCATCGATGACAGATTGCTAGCCTTTTGGTTAACATTATGTTGTGCTCCTGCCTCTGAGTCATTGTCCTCTATGTATGTGCTTGAGACCTCTTTGACTCAATGTAGATGTCTATAGTTGTGGGATCTATAACATGAGATAAGTAATGTCAAGAGTTTTTTTTTTCGCCCCTTTATTTAGCCTCTAAACTCCGAAGTTAGTCTGTTGGTGATTAGTCAACTTGTTTATGCCAATTATTGTCCTACTTGATCAGTGAGAAGTTAAGAACTTCACGACTCGCTATTGTGTATGATGGTTCTACACTTAAATTTGGATAGTAATCATGGAGGGAAAGGCAGGAGAGGGAAGGGTAAGGAAAGAAAAGAAAAGGGAGGGAAGAGTGAGCTTGCATATTCCTTCCAAATGTTTCCAGACATTGGAAGGATACAATGTTTATTAAGACAGGAAGGAAAATGAATCTTTCCAATTCCGTTCCATTCCCTTTTTGCATGTTAGTATACCCAAAGTTGGGATAATGGATCCCTGACTTCCTCTTCTTTCTCTTTACCTCCAATTTCCCCTATCTAATGCATTTTGACTTTGCATGGCATAAGATGATGTCAATGGCTGCGTTTTTTCCCCGTCTTCTTGCCCCCAAACTTTGTAGTATTGTGATTATGAATGCTTAATAAAGTTGGCATATGTTTTAATAGATCTTGCATTACACAGATTCTTGCTCAAATGTGTCAGAAATCAATTGGTTATGCCAATATTATAGGTTATTGTCTTAAACCTTTTTATTTTGGTTGACTGAGTATCCTTCTTTTATTCCATGTTGTTTGTCCATCTCTCTGATTGATTTCATATTATTTCTATCCTTAGTTACTTATCAGCTTATATATACCATATATACCAATGCAATATTACTTGTCACTTTGGGACTTTTCGTTGCCAATACTATAAATGAGAGCTTTTCTAAAATTTTGTGCATAATTTTTTAGGTAAG
The DNA here is from genome assembly GCA_947645195.1 of Patellifolia procumbens. NCBI lineage: Eukaryota > Viridiplantae > Streptophyta > Magnoliopsida > Caryophyllales > Amaranthaceae > Patellifolia > Patellifolia procumbens. The sequence continues at coordinate 54,419 of CANSGD010000428.1, forward strand.
TATTTGAGAAATGAAGTAAGCAATCACATACTTTGCCAAGAAAAAGGGAGAAGAATTTCTGTTCCTCTGGTTGTCCTATGTGTCTTATTTACGTGCAGGATCTGCAAGCATTGAATGGATTTGTGTGAAGGGTGTTAATTGCAAATTCCATGTTTAAGCAAGCTACGCACCAAAAATGAGAGAAATGTTTCTGTTCCATTTTTGGTGGCTCTATATGTGCAGGATTTGCAAGCAATTCATGGATTTTTGTAAAAGGGTGTTGACTGAAACTTCCATGTGTAAGCAAGCTAAGCACCAACCATTCATTCTATTGTCAGCAGTCCAAAGGAGGATTTATAAAATGTTCCATAAGGGTCTCAATTATTCCTAAGGTTAGTGAGCATGATTTGTTAGTCCATTTTGATTCTTCAGATTTAGTGTTCTAGTCATGTTATTAACATTATACTCCGCTCCAGAATTTTTGTAATTGATTGCTTAGGTCTGATTTAATGATGTTTTTTGTTATTATCCAAAATGCTTTATCATGTTTAGATGGTGGTCATTGTTGCCATATTAATTTTTGTAATTGAGTAAGTCATGTGAATTTGAGGTATAGGTGGATGCGTGGAAGTTAGGGGTTTCTTCAGCATGGATTTGAGTGATAAATATTGAATGTTCTCATAACTGATGGCTTTTTGTTGACTAATTGCTTAGAAAAAGCAATTGTTCCTGACATTATTCGCATAATTAGATTAATGAAATCCTAAATCAAGAGAACTTTGGAAAAAATACATGGCAGTTTCCAGCATATTGTTAACAATTTCTCCCACCTGCTAAAAGTATGGCTTAAACTTCAGGAATTGTCTCATTATTGGATCATGTGCCCATTTTTTTCCCCTAATAAAATGGTTAGTAATTATATTACAATACAAAGGTGAATCTTGTTAAGAAAGTCCAAATCTATTGCTTGTTTTGCATTCTGGCTGCATGGGTAATGTGAGTTGGAAACAGCCTTTTTATGGTGAAGAGAAGCAGCCTTTGTGTTTCACATAATATCAAACCTGGTTCTGGTCCTGCTTTTTCACATTGAAATCTACACAAGGGACTTGTCACTCAAGCCATCATTGGTTTCTCAAATATCGAGAGAAGAATAATCCTAGATTATTGAGGAATTAGGATTTAGAGTTCAGAGTAGGACTTGATAACTATCTCCTTCCTTCTGAGGCCATACTTATATGTATGATGCAAACTCGTCCCAGTTAAGGGTTTAGTTGTTACTTGGGTTTTAGGGTCCAAATCCCTATGTGGAGCTGTGTGATGCTTTATTTCTACCATTCGTGTATAAGTGACTCCCCCTTAACGGCTTGTTGCAACATTCTCTGTATATATATCTGGAAGTATATATACTAAAATTGAAAAGGGGATTCTTGAATTTATGTTCCTTAGAACTTTTTTGGGATTTTGTGGTACTATTGTGTGCACTTGTATGTCGTAAAAGTGATTTTACTTGTATTATGAATCATTACTGAGAGAGAAGAAGGGGGAAGATTCAATCAGAAGGTAGTCAACCTCATATGTTCAAGGATATCGTTACCGCCTTTTCCATGATGCAGTTTAAGACTCAGAGGAGATCAAATTTAATTTTCAGTTTTTTGATGTTTAATATTTTAATAGTGATATGAGATACGTTGTATCATGAGTTTACAATTGATCGTACTGTGTTTTGGTGTATTGTAAGCAAATCCATATAGAGCATTGATGTAAGTCTTGTTTAACCTTCGTTGCTACAATTTTAGAACTATTAGTGTGAAATGGGAACCAAAAACGTGAAAATGCTACTTGCCAATACCTGCTATTGATTGGGTAGAAGAGTTGATGTGAAGAATATTGGGAACCCTCTTCGTGATAAAGAAGTTGATATGAATGGGAATGGGGAATTAGTTGCTGGACGAGACACCTTGTTAAATCTCTGTTGTCTCCTGCAAAGAATTGTATCTATATAGTCTTTCCATGGTTTTAACTCAAAGTCGAACGGCATAAAAAACTATGCTTCTGCGCTATGCTGCTGAACCGCAACCGAGATTGAAAATCTTGGGTCCTACCCACTACCTGTAGGAATTCATAGATGCGAATAGCGGAATTTCATGAAACAATTTCCTAACATCTATGACAGAATCGCATGCATAACAATATATGAATCGATACATAAAGTAGAGAATACACAAACCTTTTATTCACTACTTGAACAGGTATGTAGGGTTTGAATACTGCAAAGTATTATTCACGAATCTGATTACTTCAGAGATAAAGAACTACACTTGTAGCTCCTCTATTCAGTCCACGAACACCAATTAATACCCACGTCTGCTAGAACGGAAGAGTATGAACTATTCACTCTCTTGCTTTTGATGGGTTAGGCGCCTAGACTAAAGAGGGAGAAGGGTTTTCTTTTTCTCTCTTTTGTGTTACTGACTAACTGAATTCCCCTATCTCTCTTCTTATTATATCTATATATAATAGACCGAGATTAGGTTAAGAGAAACCCTAATCACCCTAATAGTGGCCGGCCCCTCATAAGCCTTTATGGGCTTATAATTTATTTATTAATCGGTGTTACTTAGTGTGACCTTATAGGATTAATTATATTAGTTGTAGCCCAAACCAATTTGTCTACTAACCGTAATTTATTCTCTAGCAAGCAAATACGGTTACTAAAATAATTAACTATAATATCTCAATAAATACAATCCTATTTATATTCAGTAATTGCGAAAATTGTCTAAGGACATATTCCTTCAATCTCCCACTTGTCCGTAAGACAAGTACGCAATGTCAAACTCCTTAAGTCTCTTAATGCCAAATTTGATAACACAATGTCATTCTCAAATTTTGTTTCTTGATTGCTGAGTTCGAACTGTTCTCATAAAGGATTAACACTTTAATCACATTCCGCATGGCCATGCAATTTTCAGTTCTTGCTCATCAAGAGGCCCAGACACCATTCCTATCTGATAGGAGGACTTATCCACTCTTGTATGACCATAACTCCCACTCAACTTTTAGCTAACCTGAACATTGGCTTTATAACCTCCTTTTACGGCACGGCGTTTAACAATGTCAAGGTTAAACCAATTATATTGTGGTAATCATGACATACTCATGTCTAAGGAATCCACCAAATATATTATATTTTGATTCTACTTTTAGAATCTAATTAGGTCAAGTGACAATGTATCGAATATACATCCATATAATCAATTAAACATCTCTATGTTTCCATAGCCCATGGAACTGCGCTATCAATTAATTATACACTAGCCTTTACATAAATCACTTATGTCCAATTTAGTGATTTGGACTAGGGACTTTTAAATAATGTTGTGATTCAGTTCACTTTATAGGGTTCCATTATCAAAACTTTTTTGATAAATCCTATTTGAATTCACAAATTATTTGGACATTTTATTCAACGCTAAACCAAACGATTAAATAAGAAATAAACATTTTATTTTATTGATAAATATTCAGAACATAATGAAAGTCTTTACAATTGCAAACAAGAAGTAAACAACCTAAAGCCATTCTCCCATATGTTTCAGCCCCATAGACCTAGTATGACTCTCATGCTTAGGTTGAGCAAGCGGTTTAGTAAGTGGGTCTGCCACATTCTCATTAGTGTGAACCTTGCTTACTTTTACATCCTCTCTTCCAACGATCTCTCGAATAAGATGGAATTTTCTGAGCACGTGTTTCGATCTCTGATGTGATCTAGGTTCCTTCGATTGAGCAATGGCACCATTGTTGTCGCAAAACAACTCAATACCATTCTCAATGCTAGGGACCACACTAAGTTCTGAAATGAACTTCTTGATCCAAACACCTTCCTTTGCCGCATCGGCTGCTGCAATGTACTCTGCCTCTGTTGTAGAATCTGCGATGGTACTCTGTTTGGAACTCTTCCAGCTCACAGCTCCTCCATTGAGACAAAAAATGAAACCAGACTGGGATCGGAAATCATCTTTGTCACTCTGGAAGCTCGCATCGGTGTATCCAGTAACAACCAACTCTCTTTCTCCACCATATACCAAGAAGTGATCCTTAGTTCTTCGTAAGTACTTGAGGATATTCTTTGCAGCCATCCAGTGTGCGTCACCTGGGTTAGCCTGGTATCTGCTACATATACTCAAAGCATATGCAACATCTGGTCGAGTGCAAATCATAGAATACATAATGGAACCTATTGCTGAAGCATAGGGAACATTACTCATTCTCTTGACCTCATCAGGCGTTGTTGGACACTGAGTCTTGCCAAGTGATGTGCCGTGTTGCATGGGAATGAAACCTCTCTTAGAGTTTTCCATCTTGAACCTAGCAAGAACCTTATCAATATAAGTGTCTTGACTAAGTCCAATAAGCCTTTTAGATCTATCTCTATAAATCTTGATTCCCAAAATGTACTCTGCCTCTCCTAAGTCTTTCATAGAGAAACAATTCTTAAGCCATCCTTTGACTGACTCAAGCATGACTTTGTCATTTCCTATAAGAAGTATGTCATCCACATACAAGACTAGAAAGGTTATACTACTCCCACTCAATTTCTTGTATACACAAGATTCCTCTTCATTTCTGAGGAAACCAAACTTTTTGACTGCCTCGTCAAATCTGAGGTTCCAACTCCTGGATGCTTGCTTTAGTCCATAAATGGACTTCTTAAGCTTGCATACCATCCCTGGATTTTCTGGATCTTCAAAACCTTGAGGTTGCGTCATATACACATCCTCTTTCAAGAAACCATTCAAGAAGGCGGTTTTGACATCCATTTGCCATATTTCATAGTCATGAAATGCAGCGATCGCAAGGATTATCCTAATGGATTTTAGCATGGCTACTGGGGAGAAGGTTTCGTCATAGTCTATACCATGAACTTGTCCGAAACCTTTTGCCACTAACCTAGCTTTGAAAACACTAATGTTTCCGTCTTTGTCTGTTTTCAACTTGAAAATCCATTTGCATCCAATGGGTTTTACTCCATCAGGCAAATTAACCAAGTCCCATACTTGATTTTCAGACATAGACTCCATTTCGGATTTCATGGCTTCAAGCCATTTGTCGGATTCCTGACTCTCCAAAGCATCTTTGTAGCTAGTAGGTTCATCACTTTCTAAAACCGTTAATTCAGAATTTTCAGTCAAGAGAAAATCAATAAATTTCCTTGACGGAATGATGGTCCTACTAGATCTACGTTGGGGAACAACAGGAGAAGGATCTCGGTCGTTAGACTCAGAAACTTCGCATGGATTAGATCCAAGTGGGACGGTAGGAGGTTCATGGATAGGATTCACCACCTCCTAAGCATTTTCATGCCGGGCCGCCTCTAATGGGGTGTTAACCCCATCCATTTGTTGCTCATCTCGAACTTCTTCGAGATATATATTTCTCCCACTTGTCTTCTTGGAAACAAATTCTTTTTCAAGGAAGACACCATCGCGAGCAACAAACACTTTGTTTTCGCTACGGTTGTAGAAGTAATACCCCTTGGTCTCTTTGGGATAACCCACAAAAAGACACTTGTCAGATTTGGGTGAAAGTTTATCAGAAATCAAACGTTTCACATAAACTTCACATCCCCAAACTCTCAGAAAAGACAGCTTAGGAACATTTCCTGTCCATATCGCATATGGAGTCTTATCTACTGCTTTGGAAGGAGCCCTGTTGAGTGTAAATGCAGCTGTTTCTAGAGCAAAACCCCAGAAAGAAATGGGAAGATCAGCAAGACTCATCATGGATCGTACCATATCTAATAGGGTCCGTTTCCTCCTTTCAGAAACGCCATTCCATTGTGGTGTTCCTGGTGGAGTCAGCTGTGAAAGTATTCCACAATCTTTCAAATGATTACCAAATTCTTGGCTCAAATACTCACCACCACGATCAGATTGCAATGCCTTGATTTTCTTACCAAGCTGGTTTTGCACTTCATTTTGGAACTGTTTGAACTTTTCAAACGATTCCGACTTTTGCTTCATTAAGTAGACATACCCATATCTACTTACATCGTCAGTAAAAGTGATGAAGTAACTGTACCCTCCCCTAGCCGTAGTACTCATAGGTCCACATACATCAGTATGTATGAGAGCTAAAAGGTCATTGGCCCTTTCACTTGAGCCCGTAAAAGGTGACTTAGTCATTTTTCCCATTAAGCAAAACTCGCATATATCAAAAGATTCAAAGTCAAATGATTTGAGAAGTCCATCTTTATGTAGCTTCTCTATGCGTTTTGAGCTTATGTGGCCTAATCGACAATGCCATAGGTAAGTAGGGTTTGAATCATTTGTTTTTCGTTTCTTGCTGTCTATGTGATAGATATGATTTTGTAAGTCTAGAACATACAAACCATGTGATAATTTAGCAGAAACATAGAAAACATCATTCAAATATGCAGAACAACAATTATTCTTAATATTAAATGAAAAACCTTCAGAATCCAAAACTGGAACCGAAACTATGTTTTTGGTAATAACAGGAACGTAATAACAATTATTGAGTTCTAATATTAAACCAGACGGCAAATGTAAACTATAATCTCCAACAGCCAAAGCAGCAACTCGTGCTCCATTGCCCACTCGGAGATCTACTTCACCTTTGCCCAAACTCCTACTTCTTCTTAGTCCCTGCACATTACTAATAATGTGAGAACCACAACCAGTATCAAATACCCAAGAAGTAGTTGTAGCTAAATTAACTTCTATAACATATATACCTGAAGTCGAAGCACCATTCTTCTTCTCCTCCAGATAAACGGGACAGTTCCTCTTCCAGTGGCCAATCTTGTGGCAGTGGTAGCACTCATGTAGTGCTGCTACTTTAGCCTTAGGAGTAGCCTTTGGTTTAGGAGTCACATTTGCAACAGATTTGCCCTTGTTCTTCCCTTTAGGAGTCCCTTTCTTCTTGAACTGTTTACCCTTCCTAACCATCAGAACATCTTTATGCTCGGGTTCAGGAGGTAAGCTCCTCTCAGCCTGAACAAGCATACCATGTAACTCTTCCAAGGTAGGCTCCCCTCCTTGCATGTAGAAATTCAAACGAAAGTTTTGAAATGTTTCAGGCAAGGACCTGATCACAATATCAGTAGCCAGTTCATTTGGGTAAGGAAAGCCCAATTTTTCCATGATCTGAAAATGTCCGATCATATCGAACACATGCTGACCAATAGGTTTTCCTTTTCCCAACTTGCAATCTAGTAGCTTATAGTGTGCCTCAAACCTTTCCATCCTAGCATTTTTCTGAAACATTGTCTTAAGCTGCTGGATTATGGTGTAGGCATCTAGATCTTTAAAACGCTTTTGAAAATCATGTTCCATGCAAGCAAGCATCAAACATGTTACTTGCACAGAATTAGCCTCTAAGGTTTGTTTAGCTCTCCTTTCAGCTACAGTTGCATTTGCTGGCAAGGGTCCACGGAGTGGATTGTCAAGAACACTTTCTTTCCCTTCGGCTCTGAGAACAATTCTCACAGCCATTTCCCAAGCTAGAAAGTTGGTAGCATTTAGTTTATCTTTATCGAGTACATAACGCAGATTAAAAGCAGAGGCGTTGTTGTTGTTGGAATTAGACATGATAACTACAACAAAATATAAAGCAAGGTTCAATGAATATTTATCAAAAAACAGCAATCAAACAAATTTTAATTAACTACAAAACCTTTATTCAAAATTAAAATCCCCATTGAATATAGAAATAACCAAGATCCTCTCCCACTATAATTAAACGGACTTTGGCCCTGCCTTTAAAATATAGTAGTTAAGGTAAGTAAGCATTTTACTAATTATAACTAATTATAATTCCTGGTAGACAGGTTAATAACTCTTTATTAGCTCTATCTCATTGCTTCAAAACCCAAAACTTTGTCTTTTGATGATTTTGTTGAGTCAAACCAAAACATTAACTTGTAAGTTTCCAAAAAACCTACCCTACTATCCTTGGAATTATGAGTAACACCCTGCTTTGGCAGAACCTATTACTCATGATCTAAGGCTTTATAGGTGTTGTTTGGAAAAGCATGTAAACTCAATATTATAATTTTGGGGACTAAAGTTTATTAACATGGTCAATTATAAGTGAACACATAGCATAACAACCATATGTATTAAACTTTAGTAAGCATGCATTTATAATAAAATAAATGCAAAATAAATGTGAACCTAGTATGGCCCCTATCCTCGAAATTCTAATCTTCATAAATCCTCCCTTGAGACTTTCTCGGATCTCCATCTTGGATTCTTCATGAAACTTCGATCTTGATCTTCATTTAAATTATTCTAAGCAAAGAATTTAAATTACAAAAATACAAACGATACGCAGATCGTATTTTAATTACAAAAATACATAACGATGCACATATCGTATTTTCTATCCTAGTTTGGGCCATACCAGTCACGATGGTGCAAATATAATATCAAACATATTATAATATACATCTAAGCAAAATTATAATATCAACATATTATAAAAGATATCGACGCAGTATAATATCAGAATATTATATTCATCCATGAAAGAAATATAATATCATCATATTATAAATCATAATTTATAAAACATAACTATTTATTTACTCCATTAAGAATTAATGAGCAAATAAAACTTTCCATTATAACTTATAAACTTAAGAGCCTTAAGTTTAGAAATTATTTAGGAAATATTAATCAAATTAATAAATTTTCCTAAAATTAGTTATCTTAACACATTTAAGAATATAACTAATAAGGAAACTTGCATTCTTTTAATTCAATTACAACTTTAATATGATATTAATCTTTATTAAATTTAATTTGCATAATTGAAAATTAATAAAATGTGCCCAAAGAAAACAAAAGCATAAATCAGAATTATTAATCACCATTAACCAAAGGGAAAAAAATAATAATAATTGTGGACTGAGCTAGGCCCGGCCCCCGGCCCGCAGCCCAGCCAGCCCGCTGCTGGCTCGCTGCTGGCCCGCGGAAGCAGCCACAAACGACGCGGTCATACAAAACCCGCAACCCAGCCAGCGAGGCAGCCAAACAACCGCTCGCCGGATTTTCAGCCACCAGCGGTCGGTCTGGCCTCAACTGAGACGCGCGATTAGCTAGCGCAACTGGTTGCGCCACCAGCGTGGCTGGAAAAACTGGTAGTGTGCCCAGAAATTTCGAACTAATTTCGAAAATTCTGGGCTATTTACGATCAAATCGAACAATTTTCGGAAAGAATTGTGCTTAAAAACTCATGCTTTATAATCCAAATCCATTAATTCCAACATTCAAAACAGATTAGAGTGTTAAATCGCTATTTAACACCCAATTTAATCGATTTAGGGCAATATTAGGGTTTTTAATTTGTTTCGAAACGAAAATCAAAATTAAAAATATCAATTTGCAATTCAAATCAAAACAAAGCAAAGCCCTAATTCAATTTTACAAAATAAACACATTGAATTGTTGAAATTTGGAAGCAAAATTTCGACCAAACTAGGTCGAATAAAGGCAAACGTTTTTTTTTTTTGATTTATTTTTCCGAAAACACTGATTCAAAAACAATTTATTTTTTTGGGCAATTTTTACATAAAATTCATAATTTTATGCTTTTCAATTTATTAATATCAATATATTAATCTTGCAAATTAACACATATTAAAAATCCTCCCTGAATTGAATTAAAAATATGAACTTGATCATATAAAATTATGCAAGAGGCTAAAACTGATACCACTATAGGAATTCATAGATGCGAATAGCGGAATTTCAGGAAACAATTTCCTAACATCTATGACAGAATCGCATGCATAACAATATATGAATCGATACATAAAGTAGAGAATACACAAACCTTTTATTCACTACTTGAACAGGTATGTAGGGTTTGAATACTGCAAAGTATTATTCACGAATCTGATTACTTCAGAGATAAAGAACTACACTTGTAGCTCCTCTATTCAGTCCACGAACACCAATTAATACCCACGTCTGCTAGAACGGAAGAGTATGAACTATTCACTCTCTTGCTTTTGATGGGTTAGACGCCTAGACTAAAGAGGGAGAAGGGTTTTCTTTTTCTCTCTTTTGTGTTACTGACTAACTGAATTCCCCTATCTCTCTTCTTATTATATCTATATATAATAGACCGAGATTAGGTTAAGAGAAACCCTAATCACCCTAATAGTGGCCGGCCCCTCATAAGCCTTTATGGGCTTATAATTTATTTATTAATCGGTGTTACTTAGTGTGACCTTATAGGATTAATTATATTAGTTGTAGCCCAAACCAATTTGTCTACTAACCGTAATTTATTCTCTAGCAAGCAAATACGGTTACTAAAATAATTAACTATAATATCTCAATAAATACAATCCTATTTATATTCAGTAATTGCGAAAATTGTCTAAGGACATATTCCTTCACTACCTGTATTTGAACTTGCTTCTTAGCTCTTTCGTCTCTCAAATAGAACAGAGAATATTCTTGCGAAATGGAATAGTTGCAGTTTGTGTCTTTGAGAAGGAAGAGCCGGCTAATCATATATTCATATTCTTCCAGTTTTGGGTTCATTCCCTTTCGCACTTATCTTTAGCGTTGTCTGAGATGAACTTGGTGCAACCTTTTTCAGTGAAATACGCACTCTTGTAGTTGGTAAAAGAAGCATGAAGATAGGTTGGCTTGATGGATATGGAAGATGGTTCCGTTGCCAACTCGGTGGTGTACTTGGAAAGAAAAAGTTGTGGGCATACCCTCTTCAAGGTTTCAAGTGCTTTTTTATGAGTCTTCCATCGCGTAAAGTTTTAGGTTTATACTTAACATTTCTGTTCTTTTTAGATTGATTTGCCCCATGATTGTTCGAGGGTACAAGTTTTCTTTTATCCTCCTTTTGATACATGGGTGTGCAATGAGCTTACTTTTTTGCCGGAAAATAAAGGAAGGTGAAGATGAATTTGATTGATAATATGAGAATTATATGAAATGTAAATGATATTCAAGCTTTAAGAGGCTTGATTCTCTCCCATGCATTAAAATTTAATGAAACAATCCCTGACATGCTTTATGCTTCTTCCTCTCACTGATCTCTTATTCTCTTATATATCGACCCTACTCACTTCCTTTCTCTCCCATATTGCCCCTTCCCTATACCCAATGCATAACAGCGTGACCGTTATGGACTTATGGTGCCTTTTTATTATATCTTTGTATATCTTTGTAGTACCTATTAATTAAACCTCATTCTTCTTTCTGAATCTAGTGGATAACGGATAACGGATAACCGGAGTACATAGCCTTAATAACTTTTTCTAGTTTGATGATCTGAGCGTCTTAATACCCTCTTAACTGGAATTGATCAGTCACAATCAAGGATTCCAGATGAGAAATTAACATGTTCTTTCTCTCCTTAACCACCATCCCCCCCTCCTTCCCCCTCCCCTCCCCCTCTTTGTGAGATTATGCATCATATATTCGGGTGAGACAGCCGGCCAAATCATTCTCGATCTAAGACCATGTAATAATTAAAGAATGTTTATGATGCGAACCTAGTAGCTCTAGATAAGACTACTAGATATGGAAAGTGTTACATAAGCTCGGTACTTGATAAGGGTCCTCAATATGTTTCTGTATGTTTTTGGATACTTGGGGGTTTGGTTTGGATTCATTAGGAAAGTCAGCTTTTGTGCTGCATCCACCCCATGCTTGGTGGTGTGAAGAATCCATCTTTAATTTGCTTTGTAAGATACACGGTTTTGCCTACCCTTGAGGAAGGATTTTACGTATACCATTATTTATTTGAGTTAAACTGTTTTAGTTTTAGTTGAAGTTGTTGTATCCTTTTAGAATTCTTGTTTTGTTAGGAAACTTTCTCAATCTCCTAATTCGTGTATAATTTAATCTCTATTATATAAGTGAAGAGGTGGGGGTGGACACCAAAAAGGAAAAAAGGAAAAATAAATAAAATAAATCAATGAGTTTATTAAGTAATTAAATTTTATTTCCAAATTTAGCTATTAGATTTTTAATAAAAGATGTTCAAAACTTCTAACTAAAATATCTAAAAACCTACAAAGTAAAAACAATTAAAAAAACTATCAACGATTATATTTTCTTGAGATCTATAGATAGACACCTACTTTGCTATACTTTTATATACTTTTAAATTTTTTTATTTTGAAATACATGAGTAATTGATTGTTCATGAGTGAAGGCATATTTGATCAAATTGATCATGATAAAGTATTTTAGCATGAGTGAGAAATATGATAAAGTATTTTCAAGTACTTTTGAATTTTTTCTCATTTGGACAATGAGCAAAAAATACCTTATCAGGTTCTATATAACAAAAGTTGTAGTTGATGGTGGGGAGTAAGGGATGTTTTCAAAGAAAAATGAGCCAAAATGAATTTAGCTTGAAAATAAAATATGTTGTGTACCTTCATATTTTATCATGTTAAAATAGCCAAAACACACATCGTATGCGAATAAAATTAGGATTTTTTTGTTCAAAACAACCTAAAATTTTCACATTTTTAGAAACTCTCACCTTAATGAATTTTTCTTTTAATTTTCCACCTATCATTCACAATTTTATTAGAAACTCTCCCACCACTTAATGATTTTTGTTTAATTCCGTTAACAAAATCGTGAAGTGGGCCATACATATGCATTTTGTTATTAGTTTACGCTGAAATTGAAGTCAATTTCATCAATTTATTTAGAGCAAATTTGGAACGAATTACAACTATTTGGAAAGAATCGCAACTATTTCAAGTTCCATTTTGTTAACAAAATGGATATGTGGGACCCACTTAACGGATTTTTGTTAATGAAATTTGACAAAAACCGTTAAGTTGTGGGAGTTTTTAATAAATTGTAAATGGTAGGTGGAATTTTAAAAAAAATAATTAAGGTGAGAGTTTCTAAAAATATGAAAAGTTTAAGTGGTAAGATGCGACTATCCATAAAATTATCTACTGTAGATTATAAAATTTAATAATAAAATTGTTGTCGCACGCATCGCGTGCATAGAATTCTAGTATACAATATTGTAATTCCCAACTTGAGTAGGAATAGTTTTTCTATATAATCTGCACGCCCTTCTACTGGAGACAGTGACGTTTTATGAATGAATTTATGATAAAGTTTTACTTAATATCTTATATTGATGAGCTAATCTTTGAACTAGAGTTTTAAGGTCGTTGCCTTGGAACGAGTCAAAATAAAGTCGTTGCCTTTTGGTTATCATTTTAATATCCTATTATGTTTTTTTTTTCATCGAAGCTTGGATCTTTAAATCGTGAAATACAAAGATCCATATCGGTTTACTTGCTTGAAGGTTAATGGTAAAACTATTCTTGTTGTGGTAGCATACTCGAACTAGTTTTTTCATCGTTGTCGGTGGGATTGTTCAATTGTAGTGATATGTATCTTCTCAACTCTTTTTTATTTTCTTGCACTTTCGTTTCTCGTCCCACTGAATGTGTTCAGTTGCTTTTGTCTCACAAAATTGGATGCAATAATTCTCCCTTTATTTTCAATTTACCTCATTTACGAAGTACCAAATAGATCAGATTTTACGAACAGCTACTCTAAAAGTTAATCTTATTGTTCCTACTGGATGGAGTTGTTTGGGCTTGGATAGCTTAAATTTGCCACTTGTGTTATTTGTGTAAACTCGTCTCTAAGCATGATCATCCATTGCATCTGTGGGGAATTATTTTCTTTGCTCCTTCTGCTGTTGCTAACAGCCATATACCAGCGACCTCGCTCTTTTAATTTTTCATATAAAATATCGCATAGCAATTCTAGGACATAAGTGCTCTATAATTCCGATCCACAAACTTCCGATAGCCTTTGGTACCACCGTTTTTCTCCCTTAAGACCTTTCTTTGGAGCCATTAAATTTCCGTGATATTGCTCTAATACCATTACCGTAAAATGAAGAAGATGATAAAGAAATGAAATTGATCTAATGTTGTTCTGGAAAGACATGAACTTATAATTTTTTTCAAGCATTCGAGAGGCTTGATTCTCTCCAAGAAAGCTGAATTAAACTCAAAGAATTCTCACGGTATTCAACTTACCTTATGTCACTGAACTCCCCTATTTATAAAGAATCTGATTCTTCTTTCTATGTATCTCTATTTTAACTAAGTATCTTGCAGCTAATTCCAACGAACCCTTATGCAACATCTAACCACCCTTTCCTACTAGGTGGTTCATTACATCCACAAACCATGACTCCATGAGATTTTCTCCAATCAGTTTGCAGGAGGTGTTTTTCTCCCTTCTAAGTACCAATAGCTTTAGAGATGTCACATGAATAGCAAATATCCAAAGGTGAATATGTAGTTAATCACGTGTTTCGTTCTTATTTCTTTGTTCTGTCTATGGGTGAAACCTCGTTGCTTGCTTGCTTTTGGTTGTCATGGAACTCTTATTGTATTTGAAGAATATGGAGGTCATTATTTGTTGGTCATGTGAGAACATTGGGACCTGAAAAACTTACATCAACAATGTGCATATCAAAGAGCTATAAGGTGTATGCTTTTGTGGGTCATGGGAGAATTATGTATGTAGTGTGTTGAGATTAGCGATTGTCAATTGAGATAAGAACTCGAAATAAAAATTTAGAGTAGAAGCGATATCAATGAGAAGATATGGCTCTAGTGCTTTTTCTAGAGATATTTTTATTGTATATTATAATATATGATTAGAAATTATTATTAGGAACTTAATGAATTTTTCCCTAAAGAAAATGTCGATCTTTGGTTTTTTTAGAAGTTAAGATAGGCTTTCTATTTATATTCATAGAAGATTGTTCCTAGATGGGACTTACGTTGGGTTATTAATAATATAGTGTAAAGCTTGTCAATTAAGAGTTTTTTAATGTTTATCTATTATCAAGTGCAGTGCTGGGTGATTCTATTTAACTTGAGATCTAATCTAATTTTTGTGTATTGTTTGTCATAGATCATAGTTTTAGATTATGTAGGGTCTTATGTATGATAGAGTTGTTGATTTATCAAGGTTTTAAATCTTGGATGTGATCGTGAAATAGTGGCTTCCGCGAAAGTGTATTCTACCTAAGTGTCATGAATGAGTGGCTGACACGAAATTTTAGTAGTTGGAACGACCTCTTCCTAACATTGTCCGTAATGACCTCCTCCTAATATTGCTTGTAACGACCTCTTTGGCCTAATAACGGCCATAACAAACTTGATATCATCCCTAACAGACTCATAATGACCAATGCGTAACGAGTTATCAAGCAATATCTATTTCGCAAGCTCCAAGTCAGTTACAAATCAGGCGTTGCAGTAAGGTTCGTCCTTGATCAAAATCCATGAGTTACAGGAGCATATTGTAGTATAATATGACACTAAGGAAAATATATAACGATTTTATGACAATTGTAGAAATTCATATCATGAAAAGGTCAAAGTACAGTTAGGTCTATGATTAAGTCGATGGGGGTTCTCGTAAGATGGAGTTTTTAGTCAGTGGGTGCTCTTGTAAGATGGAGTTGGTAGAATGAGTCCATTGAAATCGACATACGGTTAGAGCACATCTATATTGTGAATTTTTTATTCGTTCTTTGAGTGGATTGGTCATAGAGAGAATTTAAGCAAGTCACAACCATTGACGATAGGCAATCTAATCCTGATAGTGACATAATTGTTGATGCATGTAGTTTGAGTAATAGAAATTCTTGGCTATGAGGAGCGGAGATAATTGACTTTAAAGACCAACCCAACAATGAAGCTAAAAATTCCTTTAATTGCCTAAGGCTGCCGAGGATCCATCATTCCGTTGTATGAAGGGAGTGAGATATCGCGGGTATAAGTTTCTCACATGGGTGTGGCTCATTTCAAATGACGATGAGCCTGTTAGGATGTTACAATATCAGTAGAGTGCAACCTATAGCTATATTGTTATGATTAGGCAGTTTAGAAGTTCGACTTTTGTGGTTTTGGTATACTCTCAAATACTAGTCATTGAGGGTTTATATTACTCTTTTAGTCTTTCAAATTTCAATCTCTCAAGTTAATTCCACATCTTTTGTGTGGGATATCTCAAATCATATTTCAGATTTTTACTTCAAGTGAACTGTATAATTTCTATATTTGTCTTCCCATCAATGCTTTTTCTCTCCATCCCACACTTTCTCTTGCGTTTTTTTTCCTTATCTCTATCCATCGTCTTAGTTTGCCTACAAAATCCAAATATGAACTTTACTGAGACAACAGAAGTATGAGATATTTATTTGCTTTTTTTTCTAGTTTTTATCTATAACTCTGAACATCCCTTTTGAATAAAATTGTACAAAGTTTCAAAGACTAATTATAATGCCTTATTCCCTGCTTCTCTTATATTCTGACCTTGTCCATTCTTGTCTATCTTATTTGCCTCTTTGTTGCTTCCTTTTTCGACAGTATTGTGAGTGAGACAATAGAGGCCAAATTCATAGAGCTCCTCCGAACAACAAGAGGTTGCAATCATATTTATGAAGCAAGGTTTTAGAATGAAGGAACATTTAAATCAAGTCAGATTTGACAAAAAGATGAAGGAGGTTAAAATATTGTTGTGTCATCATTACAACAACACAACAATTCCGAAAACTTGCGCAAACAAGTAATTACTGTCTTTTTCCTTTTAAATGATCATCCTTAGTTTTTTCGTATTCGTCGTGAGATCATTTTCAATTCTTCTTTTTAATTTAAAAAACGTCCACTGTTACTTCATGAAGATTACAAGGTACTTATATTACTTTGTTTTTCCGTTATACCTTTTTCTCTTAGCATGTTCGCTAACGCACAATTTAAGCATTTATATATTCTATTATGTATTAGTAAAATTATAGAGTTGATTTCTAAATAATATATTAGTCAGACGAAATTAAGTAGATCCTACACAACTTTGTAGAATATGTGAGTAGTTGTAAAAGTTATGGTAGATATAAAAAAAAAACGGATAACCTAAGAAGAGTTAAAATTCGAAATTCAAGGAAAACCTCATTGCTTTATTGTTGTTGGTCTGAATTATGATGAGGTAGGGAAAAAAGCTATCAAAATTATAGAACCACTCTTGGCCAGAAACATGACACAAATCCTTTCTCTTCTTGATCTTTTTTTTATTGGAAATGTTTTTTTTTTTACTTTTTGAATTGTGGTTTGGTAGTTAAGATTTTGTGTTTGCTTGTGCAGGTAGGAACATCCATCATCGTGACTGTGGAAACGTGTGCTTCTGCTAATCCTTCACAAAAGCTGTCAAGCCGCCTGATTCTTGTATAGATTGGTATATAATGGAAATGTATCTTAATAAATTTTCCTTCACTTTGATGAAAGCATCAGCGAGTTCGAGGCTCTCATCAAATCGCAAGAATATCATGTCATCATCGAATAACACATAATTTTCTCACCAATAACATATAATTTAATGATTTTTTATGTAAGTTCTATCCCACCAGTCGTGTCACCTCAGACTAGCTATGAGAACCCTCTAAAAGATATTTAAGTTCATTTTTTGTAGTATGTTGGCATGGCAACCAACCACCATACTCTCGAGCTATGAATTCTTTGAGTTTGCGAAGGGCGGTTCATTTTGAACTGATGTTCATGTTCATTTATCTTACCTGTCAGCAACGTTTTGGAGGTATGATTTAGGACATAGTGGTCAGGGAATTAGCTTTTTTCAAATTAAACTAGTGGTCGTACGATGTTTCTAATAATTGCATGATATACATTTTGTTTTGATCTCGCAGGGTAATTGCTGGCACAATTAGGCTCCGTTTGGCAGGGTGTAAATTGTTCCCTCAATGTCTCATCAGTTTCTTACTAGAACGTGGTCACTTTGTTTCTGATCTCTTCCGTTTTGGTGGGAGGATAATACTCCCTCAGGTAAGCTGCAGAGAAGCCACTCCATTCAATTTCTTTCACATCATTTATGTCCTTTGTCCTTTAGCGAGAACTCAAACAACATCACTTTTAACTGATTTGAAGTGACTCCGGCATGTTTTACGGCCCGACAGAGTTTTGAAACCGTTGCAAATGGTTTGCCGGGTCTTTCGTAGGATGCCCACCAAACCGGTTCTGCTTCACATATTGTTGAGTGCAAGTTTAATTTCAAAGTTTGTTGCAGCAATGGCGAGCACGGTTGGTCCAGCTGGGCATACCGTTAGGGTGAGGCACCCTATAAGACTTCAATGACTTTGGCATGACTGAACTCGGATTTTCTCCCTCGGTGGTTTTTTTGCTCAACAGCCTGCTTTGCTTTGTACATTTTCTTTCGAATTAGGATGAGGGTCTTTGTCAAATAGGGGTCCATATAAATTAGGGCGTCACTTCTTCGAGACCCGGGCATACAAAGGAAACAAGAAAAGGCAAAGAAAAATTGGAACGGTGAGGTTCCAATAAGGCAAAAGAAATAGTCTACATGATCAAACAAAAACTAGAAAACTAGCCGTCTCCACAGCAACGACGCCAAAAGCTTGATGGGTTTTAAAATATATACCACAAGTGCACGGTGTCTGCTATTGTTAGCACAGCCTTGCAAGTATGAGTCGAATCCACATGGAGACAAGTTTTCACAGGTAATGACCAACTAAAAATCTATGTTAGACAAAATCAAAGAGGAACTTATCGAACTACTATTAAACTAACAAAAGCACAATTAAGTCAAGGATTTATCAAATAAAATTCTAGGGCATTAATTCGTCCACCATGCTTATACTAATCAAAGAGGTTTAAGGATTAATAATACTTAGAGCAAGTGTTAATCCTACGATCGGTCTTAAGTTGATAATTCAACATACGCAGGCGTGGATCTTTGAACAAAAATTATTGATAAACCAATTACACTGCATTTATCAGAGCTTTCTCTTTCTACTTTCTCTTCCTACATATCTCACTTAAGATTCAGAGGGAGAACCAACTTACCTTTGATAATTCTGGAATCCTTTGAAGTCCCGCAACAAGCAGCAACGAAGGAGCAATTTTAAAGACCTATAGCAGGTAGTCAAGGAGGACAATCCAACTTGAGATTTCCAATTTGTAATTAACTAGCAGGTGGTAAATCCCTAGGAACTTAAAGCAATTATATCATAAAGAGAGTATAATAGGAAGGTACGATCATAGCATAAATAGTGGCGATTAGGGGTTCAGATGAGTTAGAGTAGGGGTGATAACGAGCTGAGATAAGTCGAGTTTTGCATAGCTCGACTCATCTCGTTAAGATCTCGATTCGAGTCAGTCACAATCGAGTTAAGCTTGGATCGAGTTTTGACCGACTTGAATGAGCTCGAGTCGAGTTTGAATCGAGTTAATCTCGAGCTATTTGAGCGTTTTCCATTCAGTTTTACACCCATAAGATAGACTATATATAAAAATTGAATATTTTAACACTCTATTATATCTTTCGAGTTTTTGAGTCAAGCTATGTGTATCTCGACTCGGTCTCATTAGCATCTTCAGTCGAGATCTAGTTCAATCCCAACTTTGACCTAGTCGATCTCTAGTAACTTTAGAGTTTGAACTTAACTGAAATTAGCTGAACATATTATAAGAAGGGAAAACCGGCCGTAAAAAACCAAAAAGGAAAGCTCTTGATACAAAAAAAATAATTTAAAAATCAAAAGGCAAAAACCATGCAACTTGTCTTGCAAGAGACCGCCTACTTTCAAATTAAAATTACGCAACAGCTCACCCCGATATCAAAAAGAAACCAACACGTCTTTATGTAAATAGTGACTAGTGTAATCCATTTCGTGACCTATTTAACCATTCAATAATCACAATGTTTAATTAATTTAGTTAATAATTTAATCCATTTAGTGACTAGTTTAATTCATTCGGTAAGTCTGATAGTTTTTTTTAAAAAAATTATTGTACATCGGGACTAAAAGTGAAATAAAAAAGGAGAAGAGAAGGGACAACTATGTTGGTACGAAATGTCCAGTATTAGTGTTGGGCTAGAGATAAATGGAATAAGCTTATTAATAGAGCTAGATTCTGGCCTGGACAATGTCAGGGTTGGTTTGATCTATTTACTAGTATTTAGGTCCAGGCGATGCTCTGAGATTTATATGTATTACACTTTAGTACTTTTTTTTGACAGCCTCAGACACACTTTAGTACTTACAACTATTTTGATATAGAAAAAGATTAATAAAAAGTTATAAATTAGTATTACTCATAAATGCAATTAATGTAACTTAATTATTTTTTTCATTGAAAACATAATATGATTATTAAAATTGATAAAAGAAGCAACAACTATGTAGTAGCGCAATGGTTGAAGCATTTATATTCCATACTCAAGGTCGTGAGTTCGAAACTTCTCATAGACAATTTGCACTTTTTTATGAGAATAATATTGATAAACATATACTTGAAGAGAAGGGAGAGTGACACGTAGCAGAATGCAATCCGTGCTTACTGCTTACGCTTTTTAATGTATATATAGATAATGTTCAGTATAGAACACTTAGTATCTAAAAAACTAAATGTATCTATATAACGAAATAAATACTTTAATTATCGTAAATATTTGGCGAGATCCCTAAGAGAAAAATATTATAAAATAAATATTAATCTGGTAAGATATTACTTTTGGCAGTTATTACATCTAATTATTCTCATCCGACTCATGTAACAAATTTCTCAGTGTTTAAATAATTCTTATATAAAGAGCTTAGAATTTTCTTTATCTTGAACTTAAAATTACTTTCTTTTAGAGATGTAGTAGTGCCTTTATTGTCATTATAGCTTTGGTGGTTTAAAACATAAGATAAATTTAAGTTAAAGTTTTCATAATAGATGAATGTTAATTCGATAAAGTTATCTCTTAAAATAAACTATAAAAACACATTATAAATCCCTCCAAACTATTCTTGGTATCATCGACATTATAAAGTCACGCAATTACTCTTCTTCTTCATTTTCATTTCTTCTATAATTTATTTCTTTATTGTTCTCATCAATTCACTTGAAGAACTTATGTTACTATAATTACACTATGATTGATTGTTCTCATCAGATCATGATAGGTTAAGACGTCCAAATGGGCAATGAGTAAAAAATGTAGCCTTGGATGCATGTACCATTCTCATAGTACACCTAGATGTATAATAAAAATTGTATGAAATGAGGCGGATCTGAATGATTTCAGACAAATTTATGAAGAATTTCCATAATCCATCTATTTTTTATATATTTATTTTTGAGATAATGTTACTACCTCCGTTTCACAAAGATTGTTACATTTGCATAGTAAACAACCAAACACTATTGACAAAGTTCACTTTGACCGTCGTTTGTGATTTATATATATATGAAAATGTAGTTAAGTGGGATCTTTGTTAGATTCGTGTTCATATGTAGTTAATTAATATCTACATTTTATAATTTTTACAAATACACAATTAGAGATGATAACGCTCAAATTTTGCATTGGCATGCGTGAAAACAAGATCAAGAACTTGTAACAATTTTTGTGAAACGGAGGGCATCTTTTATGACTACCTATGTGAGCTTTAACAAACTTATTTTATTGATTAATAAGTGAGCCAAAAGATTTTTTATTTTTATTTTTGAGATAATATTATCTTTTAGGACTACCTATTTAATTTTTTAAAACTTATTTTATTAATTTATGAGTCACCTAGTTGGCATGTTGTTACACCTCCTTTCAGTACGACTTTGTTATCTAGTAAGTACAAATATCAGATTAAATTGATCTAATTTTACGTTAAAATTATACGGTCTCTTTTAATAATTTGTCAAAAACCAAAAATCAAAAACCAATCAATAATCAATAAAAGTCAATAAACTGGTTATACCAAACACGTCTTGGTGATCCTACTATAACACCCGTTACGGGAATATTTTTTCCCAAAATAATGCTCCTCAGCAAAAAAATTCCCACTTTACCGTTACTTTGAAAATAATTCCCACAATACCGTCCACGTAAGCAAGTCAGCATAAGATTTTTTTTTGTTTTTTCACGCAGCTAATTCGCTATCTGAAAGAGCGAATTACATATGAATTCGCTGATTCAGATAGCGAAATTGTCTAGACTACTTGCAACAGAAGCCAACAGAAGCCAAATTGCTGTGTGTAAATTGGAAGACAAATTCGCTCCGCAAACCAAAAAAAATTGAAACGTTGACTTTGATTACGTGGACGGTATTGTGGGAATTATTTTCAAAGTGACGGTAAAGTGGGAATTTTTTTTGTTGAGGAACATTATTTTGGGAAAAATTCCCCGTTACGGCGGTACCCCGCAGAAGTTTGCATTTTGCTTACCGTGAATGAATTCCAGGCTTTCTTCTCTATCTATCCGTCTCAACTTCTGCATTCCAGACAACTGTTCTGTGCACCAAACTTCCTAAAGTTCTGCTGGTTTACTTGTAGAAAGCCGAAATAGTGGTATTAGTTACTAACTTGCAAAAGGATAGAATCTAATTTCATAAATAGTAACACTATCTTATCCTAAGAAAAAATTGGTGATGATCAATAAACATGGATACTCAAACTGGGAAATGGTTCAAATGTTTAATTAGGAGAAAACAGGTTGATTCTGCTCATAATTACGCCACTTCTTCTTCCACAAATGGACAAACACAGCTTGCTAGAGCTTTATCTGTTCCTCATATTACCGCTATTGGTATTGCTTTTTTTATTTTTATTAATCTATTAACTACGTCTTTTTTTCTTTTCTTTTTACTGGGTTTTGCTCTGATTAACTATATATTTGTCCGTTATGCTCCTGCTGCTCAATCTATCGTGGTTTTGTACTTTGTTGATCATCCAATTTTATTTATTCTAGTTTCAATAATGTTTATCATAATGCAGATAGGTCCTTTTAATTCATGTTCAGTTTTGTGGGTGCATGATCCCTATGAAATTATCAATTTTCTGTGTTGTAGTAGGCTCTTAGCAATTGCAGCTAATCTGTACACCCACATAAGAGTATTATCTCTCTTTTAAGAACTTGGTCATCAAGATTGGTTTCGAATCGATTTAAGGCTGACTATTTCCAGATAATTGTGCTTTGCCAATGTTGTATTGTATCTAGATAGCTCAGGATTGGGTACTTTTAGCTTGAATTCAGAGCTTGAGACACTGCCACTCTTTTATCAACATCCTCATATTCTAACTTAGAGCAGCTTGGTTTGGCACTTCTGTGTTCATTTTTGTTTGGGTTCATGTTGTTTTGATTCTATCTGTCAGTCATTAACTTTTAGTTATTTGAAGGTCTTTCCTTCATTACGGAATTTCTTGCTGTTAATTAATTTGTTAAACATCCAGGAATTGGCACGACCATTGGAGCTGGAGTTTATATCCTGATCGGTACAGTCGCTAGAGAATGTACTGGACCGGCCCTGACTCTATCTTTTCTATTTGCGGGTATAGCTGCTGCTCTCTCTGCATTTTGCTATGCAGAGCTTGCCAGTCGATGTCCTTCTGCAGGAAGTGCCTATCACTACTCATATGTATGCGTTGGAGAAGTGTAAGTCTCTTTAGTGTCTTGTTTTCATTGTGAAGATGTTGGAAGTGCTTTTTATAGATACAGCTTAATTCCAAAAGGTTTTAAAGTCAGAAGGAGAATGTTAAACAACAACAACTTACAACCAATCTGGAAATTTAACATTTTATGCATTAGATTGTAATGACATTATCACTTTCATCAATTTGCAGTATAGCATGGTTGATTGGTTGGGCGTTGATGCTAGAGTATACAATTGGGGGCTCTGCGATTGCCCGTGGCATATCTCCTAATCTGGTATAGTATTCTTAATTACCTTTTATTTTTCACGCAGCTGTTTATTCATGCCTCGATGGTTGTTATTCTGCAAATTGATTGTTTGATTAGAGGGATATATACCGCGGAGAAAGTTTCTCTTCGAATGTTATTAGTCTCCAACATTTTTTTGGGAATAATTGACATCAATAATCCCACCTTTATCTGGTCTTCATGCAATAATCCTATCGTATGATTAATGTTATAATCTCAACTTGATAATGCATGTTCTTAAATTGGTCCTTTACCAGAATTAACTTATTAAGTAGGTCCAAGGAGCCACATGGAAATAACAACTTCGTTTTGTCTACAATTTCCGTCTTTCCCCCCTCTCCCGCCGAGCCCCCCAGCCTCCTTCCTTAGTATCACCCACCTGACCACCTCCCACCCACTACAACCCAAACCATCCCCATCAGAGGTCTTCGCACACAAGCACCTTCATTTTCTCCCCTCTTTTTTATTAAAATATACTTTGGGCTGTTCAAATCCTCTATCTTGATATGAGCCATTATTTTCTCATCAGAGAGAATGAGATACCAACACAACTTGAATCATTGATACACCTTCAAACCTTAAACCTATCATAAAATCATCTGAATGGCACTATCCCCGCTTCTCTTGCCTTGATTCTCTGCAGTGAGTTGGTTTCTCTCATAGTGAACTAGGAAGGTTTTATGAAATAAGATTTTGGGTAGAAAATGGAACTAAGATGAAGATGTATTGGCTTGATAGAAATGGAAATAACAAAAGAGCAGAAAGTTTCCAGACTTTCGCGAGATCTGATTTTCGCCGAATGAGCTAGAAGCTCTAACAACACTCCACAATATCTTTCTGATACCTCTGTCTCTCACTACTCCTCTATTTATAGACTTCAGATTCCCCTTTACTTTCTTCCTCTAACTAACGCTTTTGGCTTTTTCTACAAGCTACTACTAACCAACTGAATTCTAATGCATTTATCTACCCCTCCCCTCTAGCTAGTTTATTAGAAAAGGCCCTCAGAGTACTTCCTTCTCTTCGTTCCCTGATGAAGATTTTTGAGATAATAAGGACCTATAATTATGAGTATGCAACCTTGCAATAGTACAAATATTTTTCCAATTCCGGAAAGTGTGTCCAAACACAATGAGAATTAGGTCAAGTGAATATATATTACGATAGAATTTAAAATTTATTTGTATAACACAATTGTAAATTATGAGCGATCTAGTTTTGTGAATCAGCACAGTGATTCGATTTAAGGTGTTTACTGTTTGCAACTATTTGTACAACATAATTGCCTAGATTTCTGATTGCAATTGTCAGCCTTCTTTCCTGAATTTCTCTCTTTGCAGTTGCTAGTTTTGTGATCTGTCGACGATTACTATTGAAGTTTGAACTTTTTTCATTGTTGTAATTGCACTTCATTACAACCTACAATAATGGTGGTCTTATTGTTGCCATGCGGCAGAAGGGTGGTGGACTGGTTGTAGTAGTTGAGTACTTGAGTAGGAGGGTGGTAGACTGGTTGTAGTAGTTGAATACTTGAGTAGGAGGGTGGTGGACTGGTTGTAGTAGTTGAGTACTTGAGTAGGAGGGTGGTGGACTGGTGGTATCGTCAGAAGAAACCGGGGTGATTGGTGGTTATGATGGTCTAAAGCAGCCTGGCAGAGGTAAGGTTAAGAGAGGTTCATAAATTAGAAATAAAAGGTTAATCTCTACTTGAGGTTAGAGGTCACTATGGACCAATTTCGGAAGAAAATTCATGAAGTTAGGATTATTCACAACTAATCAAAAAGTGGGATTATATCAAAAAGATCATGCAAAGGAATACTCGTGTCTTGTCAATATATCTTTTATTTATGGGTTAACAAAAATCATTATAACCCTAGTACGGGATTTGGATTTAAATTGGTAATGGAAGATTGGCATTTTCTCTCTTCAAAGGAATGCTTAATTTATGAGATGGGGGAATTTTTCTTTCTTTCTAAGTTTTATTTATTTATTTATAAGAATGAGCTATGACGACCTCTTTGTGCTCAAATATGGGATAATTATGCTTTTTCATGCTTCCTCTTTTCTCTAGCAGCCATGCTGTGCTTCTATCTCCTTAATTTAAGTAACACGAAATATTAGATTTAGGTTGTTTAAACAGTAAAAGGTGCAGAATATCTGTAGATATATTTTGAGGAGATAGACGCACAATTAAGATGATTCAGAATTCTACTCCCTCTACATGGAATTTTTTTTGCTATGATATGATAGTTTGAATTAGGAATGTGACAATTGAAAACAGATGGAGCTTTGAAGGTAGTACTAATTCTTAGAGCAAAACTAACTACTTGTTTCACATAATTTTAATTTTTTTTTTCCAGTAGAGGGAGTTATGATGCATTATTCACTCTCAAATGGTTGCTTAAATTTATCACAATTTCTTATTTTCATCAGGTCTTGCTCCTTGGAAACAGTAGCCTGCCCACTTTTCTTAGCCGTCAATACATTTCTGCCCTTGATGTTATTGTTGACCCTTGTGCAGCCATTTTTATTTTTATTGTCACCATGCTCTTGTGTCTCGGAATAAAAGAGGTAGTACTTCAAACATTTCAAATTGTTCCATTTCCTATTTACCTTTAAGAAGGATTTCTTATTTCTCCATGTTGGACTTTACCTCTTTCATCTTCGTTGACTGAATTACCTATTTTGTAGAGTGCATTTGCACAAGCTGTTGTGACATCTGGAAATGTCTGTGCTATGCTTTTTGTTATAATCGCTGGGGGATACCTAGGTTTCAAAACTGGTTGGGCTGGCTATGAGCTTCCCAGAGGGTAATAATTGTGGACCATGGTTTGTGACTTTGTGTATTGGATGATTTACACTCCTCTTGAAATAGGTCTTTTGACTTTTCAATTCATCATTGCTACATTAGGTACTTCCCTTTTGGCATTAATGGTGTACTTGCTGGCTCTGCTACAGTCTTTTTCTCTTATATTGGTTTTGATGCAGTTGCAAGTGCTGCTGAGGAGGTATAAGCAATTAGTTTCTGGACAAGTTTGGTGTTTGTATCTAGTCAACATATAAATACTGTTTTCATTTTGATGCAGTTCTTGACTTTATTTAGCCTTCATTTTGTAGGTGAAGAATCCAAAAAGAGATTTACCATTGGGTATAGCATTTTCGTTATTAATATGCTGTGCATTGTACATGCTAGTTTCGGTTGTTGTTGTTGGTCTGATACCTTATAATGAACTTGATCCGGACACTCCTATTTCCTCTGCATTTTCTAGTCAAGGGATGCAGTGGGCAGCGTAAGTCATCTTTACATGTTCCTTACTTGTTTTCTGTTTTTCCAATTTTGGGCAACTGTTGCATTATCACAGTTGACATTATCATCAGATACATTTATAAGGGTTATGTGCCTCCATATGAAGGTATATAATCACAATTGGAGCATCAACAGCTCTTTGTGCATCTCTGTTGGGCTCATTTCTTCCACAGGTGAGTTTATGCTCTGTGTATCCTAATAAATTATTTCTCACATGTCCAATAACCTAAAAAGATGATGCTCATGTCGCAGATTTAATCGTCCTTGTTGTGTTTATTCAGTACTCCTCCTAACCCAAATAGATATGTTAAATTCTTTGTTTTCATTTTACTTATGATTACAGATATTGCTTGTTTGATGTAATGTTTAATATGTCCCCCAAATGAATTTTATGCATTTTTCTTAAAGAAACTGTTTTGTTTAGCATAGGTTGCTCCATTAATTAATATTTAAAAGCTATGTTACTCAGACACGGATTAAGTGTCTACTCGGATACGAGTGTCGAAGTATCCGACTCGGCCATTTTGTAGAAAAAATCAAGTTTTTAGTTAAAAATGAAGTATCAAGTAGAGTGTCGTGTCTGACACGACACGATACGACACTCAATTTTTAGGGTAAATGAGGGTGTCGAAGTAACAGAGTTTAAAAGTACCATTGTAAGCCATGAGGAGTGGGATGAAAAGAAAAAATAAGAAGATCTACCGTTTTATCTAGGATATTTCTCAAGTATGTAACTTGTTTTGTATATTTGAAGATAGGCTTCATGTTTTGGTATAATCCCTTACAAGGTACATTTCCAAATTATAAACATAAAAATATGATGTTGGTTAGAGAGTTGATATGTTGGTTTATGCAAATAGGGGAAGAGAGAGAACATAAAGAAAGGCAGAAGTAGGAGAGATAGACTAAGCAGGAGAGAGTTACATTGTTACACTCTTGTTATTCGTATTGTATTCACGCTTTAACTCTATAATCTAGAGGTTACCTACTTACCATGGATATTATTCCGGAAATATGGACCAATAAATGGCAAGCCGACATATAAAAACGCACCCCTATACCTTCTTGGTATACAAATAAACATTGATATTTGAGTATTAATAGAGGCAGAAAATGATGTTCGAATCCTTTTTCTCTAAATTTCGTAAAATTTGGCATGTAATGTCCACTATCCCTTTTCCGTATCTTTGCTTCTTTTCTCATCTATTCCAATCGAGGTATCAGATATGGGTTACAGTCACAATCGCGGAAACAATAGCGTATTGCAGAAGTCGCGATTGAGTCGCGTCTTTGACGTGGAGTGAGTTTTTTATTGGTTATAACGGCCTAGTATCGCGCAATATCGGTTACAACTCACAACCGCCTAGTATGGCCTTGATTTGGCCTATCAGCCCATTGTATCATCCGCAGCGGCCTCGTCACTTTCATACTTAGCTTAATGGTCCTTGCAGGCAATATTGAACAATTAAAATTATTAAACAGTGATTTAAGTGACACATATGTCAGTAATTGTACTCTTGTGGGTGAAAGTTTGCTAGGATGAACAAGAATTGGATAGTTATTAAAATTGTGAAAGTATGATGTAAAAGAGAATATAAGAAAAAAGAGGATAATGAAAAGTACATGCGATAATAAATACCCCCTCCGACCTATAATAGTTTATACACTTGTCATGACTTATAGTTTTAGGAGATAAGTTGTTGTTTGATTACCAAATGTTATTCGAATAATAATGTAGATGTGGTAGGACCATGGTTCGGAAATACGGTTTCCGAATGGTCACGGTTACAGGGTAAGGAACGGAAAAATTGGTCGCAGCCCACGTTGCGGTTGTTGCTACATGAATTTTGTAGACTTTTTTTTTTGGTCTTTTTGCTTCAATTAATCTTAAATCTTAGTGGAGTTATAAATGGTTCGGTAGTGCGGTGGTTGCCTCTTCTCTTTCTTTTCTCTTGTCTTTGAGTTATTATTGGAGGTAGATCGGTGCTATTGTATAAGTAAAGATAGAAAATCTCTTAAAAGATTTCCAAAAAACTTGCAAAGTGACGTTTTGTAGCAGAAAAAACGAGCATACCCTTGTTGTCACGGGTGATACGGCCGAATCGGCCAAAATATCCGGCTTTTTAAATCCACCTTGTTGAATCGGTCGAATTTAGTTCGCTAAAGTTGAAAATTGTTCCAACTTGGCGAACCGTTCCGATACGGCCGTATATTTGCACGATAGTGAAGCATTGTTTTATTGAATGCGAGAGTGTGTGACACTAATATTTTAGAGTGAGGAAAAGAAATATACTTCCTCGGTTTTTATTTAGATATTACACTTTTACTTTTCACCGACTCCTAGGTAATTACGGGTAAGAGAGTGATAGAGAAAAAAATTTAATGGGGCCCATGTGATTGGAGAGAGAGAGAGAGAGATTATTAACCAGAAAGGATAGTGTAACTTCTAATTAAACTTTCTAAAATGAAAAGTGTGACATCTAAAAAGAACTGAGGAAGTATATTAAAATATAGTACGCTATAAAAATGTGTAAACTAAGTCGAGATGGATGAAAAGGAAATGGTGTAAACTATCATGGGAAGTAGAGATCAAGTAGTGAAAAATTAGGCCATAAAGTCCCGGACTACACTTTCTTATGCCTAAATGTCTCCGCTGCGATTTCTTTTGACATACTTGGTTTAGAGGGATGCCTTTTTCATACCAATTTGGTTCGCCTACAAAAATGGTTCTGTGTCCGCATGAAGCTTTGTCCACCTTCCAGTAGACTTAGTGCGTTACTTTTTGGACAATCCACAAATAACCTTCTTATTACTATTGTAATGCGGGGCCCTTCACTAACTTCTCAATCAATTATTTTTCCTTATCTTTACCACTATCCACCAAAAAGTCTTCATCCCTACTAAGAATTATTATTAAAAGGCGTGCCCAAGCCTAATTAGAAGTTTGTTAAGGAAGGGGGAGTACTTCATATCACAAGGTATCCTACATGATTGTTCTTGAACTACAATCTGTTTTATGTATTTTATCACTTGAAAGTGAAACATCTTTCGGAACATTAAGGATAAACATAATTGGGCTTACTTATATGGAATAAATTGGGTCTAGATATACTTGCTGATTTGAACAAAAAGTTCCAATGTGGCAAAATATATCAGGGTCAATGTCAATGGATAATAGGGTTTGTACATCTTACTTCCGGATTTTCAGTTAATGACTCCTACTGAAATTGCCACAAACTGGTGGGTCATGCCAGGAAGGAAATAACCACATAAACCATTCTTGTAAATCAGAAAGAAGGAGAAATTATTTTATTGAACTGGTTCATCACATTGCATTTTCATTTCTGATGATTGATGTATCCATAAACACAAAGAATATTATCTTTTGTGGGTGGATACTGGGAATTAAGAAGGAATGGCTACAAACCCTTCTGCAAACAATTCTTTTCCATGTAATGCCCCTCCGGCCTATGAGTTTCTTCTGTTAAATGTTATTTGGAAGTTTGTTTTGCATATTTGTTATTCTGGTTAAAAGTTGTGAATGGAGATTTCCTTTATGCTTGACGTATATGTCGATTAACTCGATTCTTCTCTGCTGAAGCCTCGAGTCCTGATGGCGATGGCTAGAGATGGCTTGCTACCCTCATTTTTCTCAGACATTAACCCACATACACAAGTCCCTGTGAAGAGTACACTTGTAACGGGAGCTTTTGCTGCAATTCTAGCCTTCTTCATGGATGTTTCACAGCTGGCAGGAATGGTATAACACTATATATCCATATTAACTTACAACATGTTCTAGGTTCAATGATCAACTTCTGTCTGTCACTTGTTTGTTATGTTATGCCATTTAGTTCAGCAGAGATGCCTTACTCATCTTTGTAACGATGCAAATTATAAAATAATACAAGCAGAAGCTTTTCAGATTGCATGAAAATGAGAAGATGAGAATCTTGGGTTCATTCCTGTATTGTAATAAGTTTGAGATTTCTTCGGTTGGTGATTTACTATAGCGTCGGTTTTCAGTCCATATCTTGGATAATGATAATTTCAGGGTAAGGTGTTGAATCTTTAGAGCATCTTTGGGGTTTAAGCGTATTGCTTGAAAGACAAAGTGTTTCTCTATGCTCAGAATATTTATATCTTTGGACTTGGTGGAGCGTGGTCGCACACGCTACCAAAGATAATATTTATTAAACCTCCTTTCCAAAACAAACTAAGGTAAGTGGTAAGTAGGGTCGAATCCACAGGAACATGGGTACTAAAGTATGTTCACAAGAGATTGAAAGGGGGGTTTTCTGGCTAAAAGAGGTGATTTAATAAACTAATGAAAACAATACTAAAAAGGATTGAAGAAATCAATAAAGAACGATCTTGAGCGCAGTTATCGTCACTTTAGTCCTATTATTGATCACCTGTCTTTCTTATAAACATTTCCCTCTTGACTATTCATAGATTGGGAACTAAATTCCCTTCCCAACAAGATAACAATTGAACAATCCAAAATTGCAGATTAAATAATCTGGACTATAGAATAACTCAATTGAATCAGCAATGGAATTCAACTCTATAGAACATCACAACCCTAGGAATCTATGAACCAAACAATAACTTGCTAGCACAAATTATTCAATTTAGAAACTAAGATTTCCTTAGTGATTGACAAGAACGATCCGATTCTATATCAAACCCTAGGTTGCTATTCATAGGCAGAGAACAAAAGAATCGGCAATTAATTCTACACCTTAACAATAGATAGATTGATTACACAAACTAGTAGATCTCCTAGCAATGTAAACAACAATCATAGAATAAAACAAGAAATCAAGAATTATAATCAAGAGGATGGAAATAAGAAGAAACCTCACAATAACGAATTGAAGATCAAATCACTGTTCTCAAGAAACGGATTAAGCTACGATCGACATAGTCTCATTGCACAAATCTTCAAAGGTTGAATCTCACATCAAAGGGGAATAGAGGAATAATAAGTCTCTTCTCTCTCTAATTAGGGTTCTCTCTAATGAAAGTTTAAACAAAAACTAAGTAAAAAAAATCATTAACATAACGAAAGAGGACTGAAAATCGCCTTCGCGTGCACAGGCCCCGAAACGCGAGAGGCGCGCATCACGAGGTGCGAGGCGCGCGCGAAGTTTGCCTTCAGCGCTGTAGGTGAATCAAGGACGCGCGAGTCGCGCAGACTTTCTGCCTGCAATGCTGGGGCCGCTGGGTGAATCAAGAGCGCGTGAGGCGCGCGAGGATCTGCGCGAGGCCCGCAAACCTTCTGTCTTCTTTCCGTTGCACGAGCTTGGACACTACGATGCCCGGGGCGTGGACATGTTGTCTCTAATACTCCAAGGGTTGCTTCAGACGCCTTGACTAACTACTCTTCAACACTATGAACTCTTTGCTAGCCTTCTTAGTGTTTGGATCACAAACTATTGTAAGAATTCCACCTGTAACTGATCATTACAATGCAAAACCAACATAAGTCACTAAATCTCCTTTATTACATCAAAACCATCCTAAGCCCTTCTTCTCCACATTAAGGCTTAAATGTAGGAAATCCCCGTTCTTAAGGCTTAAACCCCTTCGAAATGGACTCTTCAACACTCTATAATCGAGCCTAATGTGGTCACATCAGGACTGCATTACTTCCAACACCATTGAGTTTTGTTGACTGTCGAGGGGATGAAGCGGTTGAAAATTTTCCAAAATCAGGTGTCTAAAAGCTGAACAATCTACTCCCTTCCCTTTTCTTCCTATTTGCTAGTAAAGGATCTTCTGAAGTTTATAAATTAAATAGAATCTTTCGTTGTGCAAAAACCAAATGCATGGTTGCTTTTAAATCAATGGTGAAGTTCAATTTTCTATCTCTTGGAACTCTGCTATCTTTTTTTCATCACCCTCATGACAGAAGAAAAAAGAGCTTGGACCTCTGCCTTTGCTGCTGCCCAACTGCCATCACCAGACTTTATATCTTGGCAATTCAGATTGTTGTTACTACTTTCTGTGTCTCGTGCTCTGTTTGGTTTTATTATATGTTTGTGCCATATATCTTTATTTTTAGTTTTTGAATGTTTAACATGTAGTATGTTTTATTGGTCATCTTTATGCAGGTTAGTGTGGGTACGCTTTTGTCATTCACAATTGTTGCCATATCTATACTGGTGGTTAGATATGTTCCGCCAGATGAGGTGCCACTTCCATCATCGCTTTTGCTGTCAACGAGTCTGGCTTCATTGGAATGTAGTGGTATCCTGGAGGAAGTTAATGGGGAAAGTTCTGAAAAACACGTGGGCACCTCCAAGGATGAAATTCAACCTCTACTTCACCAGGGAAACGTATCTTCTGCACATCCTTTGATTTTGAAGCAATCAGTGGAATGCAGTAGTAAGCTCAAAACATTTTAGTTTGATATTAGAACTTGCACCAATTCTTAGGACTGTAACTTTGTTGATAAATATTTTCATTTAAAGAGGAGAAAGAAGCGTATATGTAATGGTGCACCTCTTGATCCCAGCCTAACCCTAGCTATAGAAACATGCTTCATTACATGGTTATAGAATGTCACCGTAGACTTGGATAGACAAGTGATTGGTTTAACTTGAAGCTCACAAGTGCTGCGAACACCCTTTTTTTATATATATAAATATGTGATTTGATGTGTAATACAGAAGCTATTTCATTAAATTAATGATTATCTTGAAAGTTGAATTAAAACCACCTTCGTCCCATTGATGTTTGAGTATATTGTGACCAGTGTATAGCCAAATGTAAACAATGGTTGGCCTTCGCATATGAATTCCTGTAAATCTACAGTGTTTATGTTGCTATTGATTTATTGTGGTACTTTCTCTTAATACTTTCAGGTACTTCACATGATGAGTATAGGCGAAAAATTGCTGGCTGGGCCATAATACTTACATGTTTAGGGGCAATTCTTCTCACCACTGCAGCTTCATATGTGGGCCTACCTAGGTTTGTAATCAGGATATTAAGATTGTTGGGATATTATGACCAGATGAACCTGATTTTTTGGGCACGGGGTAGGGTGTTGATGGTGGTGTTGGATGACGGGAGGAGGTATCCTCGCTGTTGTTCAACAATCAACGTAGTATTATTTTTATATTGCTCTGACATGATCAATTTTCAGTTCATGAATTCAAAATATATCTTTATGTGATTCTACTTTGATCAGTGTTTCTTGCACATATTTCTCCTTTTGTCCTAATGAATAAAAGAAAAGAAATATTAAAAGGACACCAGGAGAATCTCCCCTAAGTTTGAACTGAGTGTTAAGAACAAATATTATGGTATCCTTGGGCTACCACATTGTAAACTTATTTTTACAAAATTATGGTAAGTTGAGGGAAGTAAGATGCAACTCACTAGTCCAACAATATACTAGCCAGATTGACCAGCTTTTTCCTGCTACTTGCACCTGGCACACCCAGCCCTTTAATCTCTCTTTTCCAAGCTGCTAGTACATCTGTTGTCTGATGAGTTGGAAGTCTAACCCCAATACTCCCAAGTGGAGACACACAAGTGACTAAGGAGATCTCTTAATGGCAATCTTGCAATGTAAGATGTGTAATCAAACTGGATCTTTTCTTAACTAAAGCTCTTGCCATCAGATGTAGTGGAGATACTGATGTGATTATGCTGAAAGATTCGTTTATATAAGTTGAAAGCGAGAATTGCAATGAGATATGTGAAAATTTCAATTTGAATATTTTGTAAATGGATTCTTTATGTGGTCTTATCTTTATCTAAGGTCCATAACTTATATCGTAAAGCGTAACGGTGAATGTCGAATCAGACTAAAAATTGAGCGAAGGCCAATTATAATGTTTAGACCAGTTATTATATTGAACTAGTTAATGTTGGTTATATTGTTATCCTTTAGAGCCTAAATGAACTTATATATCATATATGTAATCTTGGTTTGGTGCCCTTTTCAGCAGTATCCCTCGGTTCACATTATGTGCTGTGGGCGTTGCTCTTCTTGTGTCCAGTTTAATACTTCTCTCTTGCATTAATCAAGACGAGGCTAGGCACAGCTTTGGCCACACAGGAGGTAACTCTTTCCCTGCCGTTGAAGATATTCTTTTTTCTTCATCCCCACTACTCTCTATGTCGTTATCCAATCAACACTAGCCAGGAGTTTTGCTCTTGGTGGAGATACTGTTATGTACTAAATGACAGTTTTTTTAAAATTGTTTCAGGTTTCATGTGTCCGTTGATTCCTCTGCTGCCTGTTGCTTCCATTCTCATCAACATATACTTGCTGGTGAATCTTGGGTGAGACTATATCTTTGATTACTCCCTCTTATCTTGCATGCATTTATCATCTATTGTGATCTGTTTAAAAAAGGTTGTTCTAGTGTCCACTTCTGCACATTGTAGTTAAGTCAAACTCATTATTACTATGAACCATGTAAACCAGGTCATATTTAAAGTGACCATGTTGAGTTGGTGTGTGATTTTACTGCATGAAGTGTCCTTGGATGTTCATGATAATACTTCACCCCCAAGCATGTACTTTCCTCCTTCT
Source organism: Patellifolia procumbens (assembly GCA_947645195.1). Lineage (NCBI taxonomy): Eukaryota > Viridiplantae > Streptophyta > Magnoliopsida > Caryophyllales > Amaranthaceae > Patellifolia > Patellifolia procumbens. Next base: position 90,066 of record CANSGD010000428.1, read on the forward strand.
ATATAGATCACCGCCCATTAAATTACTAAGCAGTGGAAATGCGAATCTAAAGAAAATACAGGCTTCTGGAGGTACATTATAATGAACATATATATGAGACATTGCATGGAAGGTTACACACTAACTAATTACTCAAACCTAATTTGTTATCTGTACTAGGCGTTTGCTCTTTTGGTCTTATAACATGATAGTTGGAAAACTAGAAAAATACTTTAGTTATAGAAAAAGTTACGTCAAGAAGATTGCAAATTCGTATATACACTTGGTTGTAACTAAAGGAACGTACATGTGAGGCTGTTCTGAGTGGTGTTTGCATGATACATGTTCCCATGCATGGTGAGTGTTTGTGCCACACAGCCCAACACCATTCCAGCTTGGGTACACGTACACCCGAGTGTATGATAGAAGCTTTGCAACAACATCGATAAAAGAGATATTTCCTATATATCGACTTTCATTATATCTAATTTCTGTGAAATGCAAGCTATGCAACTAGAGCAACTCCTTTAAAATCAAGTCAGTATAACAACTTAAGTATGTCCATTCTCTTTATCCTGGCAGAGGGATCCGTCATTTGTCGACTTCTTGTGCTTTGCCTTGCAGATAATGCACAGGACTATATAAATATGTCCAACTTAAGATAGATCAGAGTTGTTCAGTGGAACTTTTTGCTTCTAGTGGTAGCCATCTTACATATATATATCAACTCTTGCTTAAATAGTTTCTCATCTTAATCTAGACGCTCACACATAAACGTTTAGAAAATTGTATTGAGAATAAACCAAACATTTTTTGGCCTTCAAAGATAATCCTTTCTATGTGAAGAGTTTTCAAAATGGTCCTAAATATGGAGGATGTCTTCTCCAAATGGATCTCAATCCAAATTACTGGTCAAGCAACAGGCACATTCTAAATGGCCTCCTATTTTTTTACTTTAAACACTTGTGTGAAATCACTTCCTCCTCACCTCCCTCTCTCCTTTTTTATGGTCCTCCCCTCCCTCCATCATCTCTCCCACCGGCATCCTCTCTCACTCCCCTCCAACTCTCAATCTCACTGCCATGATCATCGAGGAAACACGAGAGGAAGAGGGGGAAGTACATTGGTTGGGCTTTCCAGCTGGATTCTGTTGGTTGCCTGGGGAGGGGAGAGAAAGGCACAATGGCTTCTGTTGGTGGCTGGAGAATGGGAAGGGACTTTGCCACATTTCGCCTGTGATCTTCTGCTCTTACCCTAATCTTTCTAATTATCCTTTCTTGCTTCCTAAGCCACGACAATTTTACCCTGCACCATGTGTTATCACCCATTTCATTGAAAATTTTCCACCAACTGACACAAGCCTCGATCATCATCTTCCATTGTGGTGCTTGGTTTTTGTTTTTGGCTTTTGGCGAAACAAAATAGGGAAATTCTCTTTGGTAGCCTCTAACTTTTAATTTCTCCCCGTGGTAACTTTTTGTTTGGCATATTATCAGAGGTAGACCCTAATTAGTATTAAAATTAAAACCGTAGCATTAATTAGTGTTTAGCCGTTAAACTGCTGTTAAATTAGCCTTAAACTAGTTGACCCTAGATTAAATTAACCCCTACCCTGACCCCACTATCTAAATACTCCCTAAGGAAATGTTTTTCTTCTCCCAAAGTTCAAACTCCCTCCACTCTCATAAACTGTTCACCTTCCTCTTCTACATTCATCTTTGAATTCTTCATCCATTAATAATGCAACAAAAATTTTACCTTCCACCCAAAATTATTATTTAAGTGCAAGATTATAATAGTTAAATCGAAATCGAAAAAAATCTGGGAAAAATCAACATTAGGTATTGGGTTTTGATTGTGATCAAGAATTTTGGTGATAATTTGGGTTAATTTTGGGTCGTTTATAACTTCTTTATCAGCCATCAAATTTTCATCTTCCAGGTACGTTTTTTTGTTCTTGATTTCATTTTGGTTGACCTTTAAATACTTACAGACATTGTTATGTACTCTGTTTTTGTAATGAACCTCCTTTAATTTGATGTTTTGGGTGGAAGGTAAAATTTTTTGCTGTGTTATTAATGGAGAAAGAATTCAGAGATGAATGTAGAAGAGGAAGGTAAACAGTTTATGAGAGTGGAGGGAGTTTGAACTTTGGGAGAAGAAAAACTTTTCCTTAGGGAGTAATTAGGTAGTGGGGTCAGGGTAGGGGTTAATATAATCTAAGGTTAACTAGGGTCAACTAGTTTAAGGCTAATCTAATAGCAGTTTAACGGTTAAATACTAATTAACGCTACAGTTTTAATTTTAATACTAATTAGGGTCTATCACTGATAATATGCCAAACAAAAAGTTACCACTTAGAGAAATTAAAAGTTAGGGGCTACCAGAGAATCTCCCAACAAAATATTAGTAATAGGAGTATAGGACTGAATCCAGAATTTAGAGTTGAGGTTTCAGTATGAAGTTTTATGGAGGGGAAAAGGAAGATTTGAAACGGAGAAGGTGCTGCTGCTGGTGCTGGTGCTGGTGGCGCTTCTGCTGCGAACAAGGGGTCAAATTGTTTGGTTTGTGGGGGTAGGACAAGGGGATTTTGGGTTTTTAGCATCAAAGGAGTTATGGAGGGAGTGGATAGATTTGCATGTTAAGATGTTGTAGCATTCAGAGGCTGCCGGAGAAGGAAGTAAGGGGGAGGGCTTTGAAATCTGTTGGTTATTGGAGAAGAGGGAGGGAAGGTGGTAGAAAGTGTTTCTACTACGGAGGTGGAAGGGGGGCAGCAAGTTGTCAGACTTTTGGGAAACTTGCCCCAATACTTTGTAATATTGCTGAGATAACACATACTAGGGATTGTTTTGGAAAGGCCTGGCAATAGTTTGGAGTAATTTCTATGAATGTTATCCTAAAATGTACAAAAAGTTCATCTATTGCTTGTGGATGTGCCGCGGGCTCTATCATTTGAATATTAAGTACAAACTTCATCTCTAGAGCAGAAAGTTTTAGGTTTTCTGCCTTGCTGCTTTCCTTAACTCATGAGGCAGCGTTTGCATTTATGTTATAGTTTCTTAAATATGGTCTTTTAAGGGACAAACATGTAAATACCCTTCAAAGATATACTAATCTGGCATCACAGAGTCAATTTGTTTGGGTTCAATTGGGCTTCACAAAGTCATGCCACTACCCCAACCCCTCCACCTGCTTTAAACTTTTCAATCTATTATGAATTAAGGATATAATTCAAAGAAGCCTAGTGATCAACTCTAGATCTGGAATAGCTCATCTTTAGTGTGCTGGAGAAACTCTTATCTTGAGACTTTGTCCTTATTAACTCAGATTTAACTGAAACAAAGACCCGTTTCAAAAACGTGCAAAAAAAATAAGGATCTCGACTGGTGACCTCTTTAGTTTTGGAGCGATTTTGACTTCTCATATACCGCGAATGCCTGAACAATCCCCTTCCGGAGCTATAAATTTTAACCAACTTTGTTTTAATCTTGTTAGTGCCGCTACTTGGGTTCGAGTGCTTGTGTGGATGACAATCGGAATGCTTATTTATGTGCTGTACGGGAGGACTCATAGTGCACTGCAGGATGCAACTTATGTTCCTGCAGCCCATGCAGATAAGATCTTTCACAATATGTGTAGTCGTGCCTAGAGATTCATACAGTAACCTGAACAGTGGATAAACTGAATACAGGAGCCAATGTACACTTCAACGTGTTGGCTTTTGGAAGCGATAGAAGGGAAGGGACGAGGTCATTGATATATTACATTGTTTGTACTAGTATCAAATGCACGCGATGCATGCAAAAGCTGTAAAAAATTTAATTGTTGGTACATTTATAGTAGAATTGTATTCATAATTAACATATGTTTGGCTAGATTATATTTACAAAATATAATGTCATACTAATGAAATGTAATTAGTACCAAGTGTTTAATTAACTATTTAATTACTTACAACTTTTGTCTTTTCATGAAAGACGTGACAACCTTTTCACGATTTTTTTTCTCTATAAGATCGTATGATGGTTTCGAATTTGTGAACAAAATTTCCCAACTTGCTTTAGAGAAAATCATAGTATATGATTCTTTCTTGTTCTTTAGACAAAACAAAATACAAACCATTGTTAAATTCTTTCTTGTTGCCAACGAAAATATAATTGGATTCTTCTTCGTATTTTAAAAGTATTATCGTGATATCCCATTGTTTTTAGTGGCTTGGTAAACTTCTTTCTAGGAAATCGTATGTGTTTGGAATATATGGTAATAGGGTTACCTAATATGTTCATACTCAAGGTTTTTAATAATCTAAAAGTAATTTATACCATGATTATGGTATATTTCTTGGTTGTCATGAGTTATTGAGCAAGGTTTATGTGTATGATATATATTCATGCCATCATTTTATTTGGAAAAGTAGAGGAGTGGCAAAGAACAAAGGCAAGAATGACGGGTTTTTCTCAAAGTCACATTTGCATGATTGAAGAAACTTAATGTAGTAGTTTTAATAACATGAATATAGTATTAGGTATTCTCTCTATAATATTATCATGTTATATCATTATTTATTTTATGATGCCAATTATAATAGAATATTGTTTTACGGTTTATATTTTTTTATGATTTCAACGTTTAAAATGGATTGATTGTCATGGTTGAATTCACAATGTTGTCTCGATGATATATCAGAGGAAATTAATCGTATAAAGTATGTATTTGTCAAAAATATTTAATTTTGATGTTTTCATTTATAAATCATAAACCTAAAACTGCTTCATATTTTGATTTAGGGGAAAATTGGCCTCAAGCATCCAACAATACGAACTCTAACCGGTGCACTTAGCAACACGAACTTTGATGAAGGGTGTAAAGAGTGACATAAATATGTGATTTTCAATTTTATTTAGGAAAAATCCCACATTTGGCGGGTCTTCCACTCTGGTACCACATTTGAATAATCCAGGTATAATTCGACATTTGACCCTTATCTTTTTCCATTGGCACGCTTGACCTGAAACTTGTTTGACCGGTAAAATAACCTTTGACTTGTTTTAAAAAATTAACTTAAAAAAACCCTCTCTTACCCCACCCCTTGCCAGCCACCCCAACCCCCTCCCTTCCTCACCTCACCTGCCACCCCTCCCCTCCCACTCCTCCAGCCCACCCTGCCCAGAATTCCCCCTCCCCCGAAACCACCAGTCAACCCCTCTCCCATTTATGTGACTTTCTTCAGTACTCAGTCACCATTGCTATGGCTTACCTAATTCTCGTGCTCCTACTCCATTCTCACTTCTCGTGCTCTTCTTTTTCCTCTTTTTATTCACCCACTTCCGAATTACAAAGGGTAGATGGTGCGCTCGAGATTGTAAGCATTTAAATATATATCAGTTGAAATTCAAAAAAACAACTGCCCCACCAATATTTAAGATGTTCATATTTGAGCTGATGTACATTTAAATTCTTCCAATGTACATTCCCGCCTTTTTGGCAAAATTTTGAATTTGAAATTTTTTGAATGAAAATGGTGAGTATAAGTGATTTTTGAGATGGAATGTACATTAAAAGCATTTAAATGTACATTAGTTCAAATTCAAATATTACTTCAAATTCAAACAATGATTTTTGAACTGATGTACATTTAAATGCTTCGAATGTACATTCCCGCCTTTTGTCAAAATTCGAATTTGAAAAATTTTGAATGAAAATGGTGAGTACAAGTGATTTTTGAGTGAGAATGTACATTGGTAGCATTTAAGTGTACATCAGTTCAAATTCAAAAATCACTTCAAATTCAAAAAGTGATTTTTAAACTGATGTACATTTAAATGCTTCCAATGTACATTCCCGTCTTTTGTCAAAATTTTGAATTTAAATTTTTTTGAATGAAAATGGTAAGTACAAGTGATTTTTGAGAAAAATTAAGTTGGTTTTGTAATGTACATTTGATATCCGTAAATAAAGATATTAAGTTTGTGAATGAACAATAACATCAAATAAATGAACATCTGGTAGTGGTAGTTGTTTTTTGAATTTGAACAGATGTACATTTAAATGTTTTTAATGTACATTCGAGAGTATCATGCGCATCGTACTCTCGAGTGTAGGATCTAATTTGCGCCGAATTACATATGATTCTTAACTAACATTTTTATTCCTCTTTTCCCCCTCTTTCTCTTTGGCCTTTTACACCTCTGATTGTACCCCTTTCTTAATTATTCTTCATTTGAGCTTCTAAAGTTCCATTTTCTTCTTACCTTACCTACAATAAAAGTGCCCCTTTCATTTTTTCTGATGTATTAAAACAGAAAACTAGTTTTAAACCCGTGCAAAAGCACGAGAATATTTTGTCAAAACGCATATAAAAATCATTCATGTATTAGTGTATACATGATAAGTTTTGAATATCTATAATAATTATTATGTTTTTTAAAAATTGCACTATATAAACAAAAATATCCCGTGCATTTTACACGGGTCTAAAACCTAGTTTTAAATATATCAAAATCCAGTTCTTCTCTCCCCTCTCTTCTATAATCTTCCAAATAAAAAGGTCGATATTTCGCTCTTTATTTCTAGATCTATAGGCTTATCCATGAAGATTTACCCATAAAATCCTTCTCATATCTTCATCTTGCTAGTCAGTCACTTACCCACCCAAATCCCAATTCACAACTCCTTCGCAATCTTCACTCCTCCTCTCACCCATCATTTTCTTACTGCTCTTTATTTCTTCTATGAAACTTCTCTACTTCACCACCATGATTCAAACCCACCTCTAAAAATCAACTATTATCCATCTCTAATCTCATCACAAGATCATTCACCACCTCTAAATCAAACTCAACTTATAACTTATTCAGCAAACAACCCATGATTAAACAACCTAAAGATCCCAATAATTTGATTAAACTATGAGGCTTCGTTTTTTCATATGGGTTCAAAAATTAAAAGTCGTGTTTCTACACTGATTCGACCCGAGATCTTGGAATATATCATGATATGACAATTTTGCCTGAAATTGTTATACAATTTAAGGTATTAAGAACATTTATGCACTTGTGTGCGCCATTTTTTCTTCATTTACTTAGATTTGTCTGAGTTTGTACCTTGACAAAAATATTTCTCTTGCTTTGTGTAGACATTTGACCATCCACGGGTGAGATTTCCCAAAGCGGCTCATGTCCGGGCATTATTTCAAATTGCACATTTGAAAACAGGAGAAAATTTTTGGTTACAAAAATAGACTAATATCTAGTTAAAAAATGAAACTTTCATATAATTATTTGTACCCGAATAAAATTAAAGTTTTATTATTTCCAGTGCATTATTTCCAATTGGACATTTGGTAGCTATTTTGTAAGCCATGAGCCCATAGATATAGGAAACAATATCGTAAAATGTAAGTAATATCTTTTAAACTTTTTTTTACGTCTAACTCAACCATTATCAATTAATATTTATAGATATAAATAAATTAAACGAACAAAAAATTCGTGCATTATTTTCAATTGCACGTTTGGCATGCATTATCAGATTAGTAAGTTTCCCTTATTTGACCAAAAAGATCAACATTTCTAAATTATAATATTTTCTACCAATCAAAATACCACGATTTTCATTTATCATATCTAGTTTGTGAAATGCACGAACACGATTATTAAATTATTGATCAAGATTATTATTAACATTTCTAATAATATTTTCTACCAATCAAAAGCTAGTTTTGACTAATGATATATTGCTCCTGCATTTCACAAATAAAGCAAATATCTTCACATGCATTTCCTATATATTAATACACTAATGTTCCAATGGAGTAAAAAATATGCACTAATTACATCAATCAATTATTGCCTTAAGATTATTAGGAATCCTAATATTCTACTTTTCAATTTCACTTGATTTGCGGTATAGTATCTTAGGATTTCTTCCCAAAAATACCAAAGTCATATAAGTGTGCCACATCCCACTTATCTCCTATGAGCGACACGTGGCACTTTGCTTAATACGATGACATGTGTACTTTTTATTTTGCTTTATTAGAATATATATAGAATATAGATAGATTCCAAATATAGTAATTCTTGATAAAATTTTCATTTAAAAATGTGTTTTGACTGGAAAATAATTTCTAGACATGATTATTTCTAATCCCATGGTGATTTCCTACCAATCTGATTATTCAAACCATAGGAAAACCAAATCTTGTCTGATTGTTGGTTCCCACGGTGAAAAATGTTAATATTCTTAAGCTATATATAGTTTGACCTATAAATGCCTTTAAATAATCAATATGATACAGAAGATATCATGTTCTAAATATGTCTTATTAGGGAATATAAATAATGAGATTATCATTCTAATTAAGCCAATCTATGCTATCAATAGATTCATTTTATGTTCTTCAATAGGTTTGCAAAATATATTAGAATGATTCCGCCACTTTTAATACCAATATTTTTGTAAATTTTTGTGATTCTAATATATTACATTTATTTCCAGATTCCTATTTGATTACTATAAATTTGCATGAGCCTTTATTTTTTTACTATAAATACTATGTAATCAAATATACAAAGTTCACTAACCAATTAAGAATATTTAAGGATCTTTTACAAAAATAACAAAGCTACAGAAAACCGACACATAGGTACATGCTCTACTTGGCTGACACGTCACACACTTCTTGTGTGCTTTTTTATTTTTCTTTTTAAAATATATATAAATATAGATGATGTCAAAATCAAGTCTTTTGCATTCCTAAGGGCCTTCTGACTAGTGCCCACCTTCTATTCTTCTGAGCTGATTGTAATATTCTTGATTTCCTTGTTGTAGAATCTTTATGCATTTTGGAACATTACCCATGATTTAATTTCTTCTTATTATTGTACTTTTTCATCTGGGATTTAATTGTGGTTTCTAGAGTTTAACTATCTACGGTTTCTGGTGTAATGTTGGGATAAAAATCCCAATTTCTACGCCCCAAAACCACTCATCATTCCACTCCCCACCCCCGAAACAACCCCTCTCCCCCTGCCCAGAATTCCCCCTCCCCGACGCTTCTCTTCTCGATGTGTTTTGTGACTGCCATAGCTGCACATTAAACGGAGTTTGGTTGTGGTTGTTGTGACGGAAAAGGATTGTTTGAGTCTGTAGCGCGTGAATGTGGTGAGTAGTCGATTAAGTCTGCGTAGGTTGTGTTGGTTGTTGTTGCGGTGGATGTGGTTGTAATTGGTGCAGTTGAGATGGATGGAGGTGATGGCTCCATGGAGGACTCACTTAGTAAGGCAGGAGAATAAGAGCAAAAAAGGGGTAAAAGTGGGTTTGTTGTGGCGGGTTTTGAAGGAATATGTCCTTAGACAATTTCCGCAAATACTAAATATAAATAGGATTGAATTTATGGAGATAATATAGTTAATTATTTTAGTCACCATATTTGCTTGCTAGAGAATAAATTACGGTTTGTAGACAAATTGGTTTGGGCCTACAACTAAGATAATTAATCCTATGAGGTCACACAGAGTAACACAGATTAATAAATAAATTATAGGCTAAATTGACAAAAACCACCTTATATTTCCAAGATTTTTAAAGTTACCACCTTTAATTTTTTTTTTAAATTACCACCAAAACGTTACCAATTCCTTTAAAGTTACCACCACTTAACGGAATTTTCCAATTATCTCCGTTAGCAACCACGAATTCCCAATTTCATCCCAAAAAAAACCCTAGTTCTTCAATTTCCACCCGAATTTGTCGAATGTGGACAAAATTAATCCCCAAAAAATACATTAGCAACACATACGAGCTAAATCTGTGCTATTAGAAGTGGTAATTTGACAAAATTAGGGTTTTTCTCGGAATTTTTCAATCTAGGGTTTCCTCGAACAAAAATTGGGGGAATGATTTGTTAGTTGTGTAATTGAAAATTGAAGCAAGAAGTGAGAGGTTTAAAAGAATTGGGGGTAAGTTGTTGTGTAAAATCTACAATTCGAAACTTGATGGATTGTCAAAACTTGCATCAATATTCAATTACAGTTTAACACAACAAATTCCCTCAAATTTTCAGTTCGTAAACCCTAGTTTTCAATATCCCTAGAAAAACCCTAATTTATAAAATTAACAACTCAAATTACCTGATTCAGTGTCGTCCGTGTTGCTAATGTGTGAATTGAGTCTTATTAGTCCAAATTTGAGTAATTTAGATCACAATTGAAGAACTAGGGTTTGTTTTTGGGATGAAATTGGGAACTAACGGAGAAAATGAAAAATTCCGTTAAGTGGTGGTAACTTTAAGGGAATTTGTAATGTTTTGGTGGTAATTTAAAAAATAAAAATCAAAGGTGGTAACTTTAAAAATCTTGGAAAGTTAAGGTGGTTTTTGTCAATTTTTCCTAAATTATAAGCCCATAAAGGCTTATAAGGGGCGGGCCACTATTAGGGTGATTATGGTTTTAGTTTTTTCCTTTTCTCTTAACCTAATATCTATTTATTATATATAGATATAATAAGAAGAGAGATGGAACAATTCAGTTAGTCAGTAACTTAACATAAAAGAGAGAGAAAGAAAAACCCTTCTCTCACTTTAGTCTAGGCGCCTAACCAATTAAAAGCAAGAGAATGAATAGTTCATACTCTTCCGTTCTAGCAGACGTGGGTATTAATCGGTGTTCGTGGACATAGAGGAATTACAAGTGTAGTTCTTTATCTCTAAAGTATTCAGATCTGTGATAATACTTTGTAGTATTCAAAACCTTCATACCTGTTCAAGTCGCGAATAAAAGGTTGTTTATTCTCTACTCTATATATCGATTCATATATTGTTATGCATGCGATTTTGTTATAGATGTTAGGAAATTGTTTTCTGAAATTCCGCTATTCGCATCTATGAATTCCTACAGTGGTATCAGTTTTAGCCTCTTGCATAATTTTATATGATCATGTTCTTCATAATTTTAATTCAATTCAGGGAGGATTTTTAATATGTGTTAATTTGCAAGATTAATATATTGATATTAATAAATTGAAAAGCATAAAATTATGAATTTTATGTGCAAATTGCCCAAAATAAATCAAAAAAAAAGAAAAAAAAGGAGTTTTGGCTTTGTTCGACCTAGTTTGGTCGAAATTTTGCTTCCAAATTTCAACAACTCAATGTGTTTGTTTTGTGAAATTAAATTAGGGCTTTGTTTTGTTTTGATTTCAATTGCAAATTGATATTTTTTAATCGTGTTTTTTGTTTCGAAATCAAATAGTTTGATTCAAGAATATCAAGAACCCTAATTTTTTTCCCAATTCGTTTTATTGGTTAAATTTAAGCAATTGAGTCGTAATTTGTCAAGAAAATTGTGTTTAAATGCTTATTGAAAGTTTAAATCACAAAAACAAAACCAAAATTTGTTGTTTTGAGCCGAAAATCGATTGTTTTGTTTTGAAAATCACCCAGAATTTTTCGAAAATCTGGGCAAATTATTGAGTCTTTCCTGGCGACCATTGGCGGCAAATTGTTGGTAACTGATGGTCGACGTTTTTGCCGGCGGTGTACAGACGGTGTTTTCCTACGGCGGCCGGCCAGTGCAAGCCGCGTGGTGCTGCCGTAAGCAGCCAGCGTGGTGCTGCTTCTTGGCAAGTTGCAGGGAAGACAACAACCCTGTGTTGCTTTCGCGGGCCAGCGAAGGCCTGGGCTAGGCTGCGGGCCGCGGGCCGGGCCTAGCTCAGTCCATCCCTTTTTTTAGGGTTTTGTTAATAGTATTAATTTTTTGATTTATGCTATTGATTTTCTTTGGGCAAAGTTATATATTATCAATTATGCAAATTAATATTAATGGAGATTAATATCATATTAAAGGGGTAATTGAATTAAAAGAATGAAAGTTTCCTTATTAGTTATATTCTTAAATTTGTTAAGATGGCTAATTTTAGGAAAATTATTAATTCGATTATATTTTCTAAATACTTTCTAACTTAAAGTTGTTAAGTTTTAAAATTATAATGGAAAGTTTTATTTGCTCATTAATCGTTAATGGAGTAATTAAATATTGTGTTATATTATTGTGTTATTTTGTGCTTGCATTTTATTTTCTAAATAAATGCATGAATATTTTATATATTTTCAAAATATTTTTTATTTTTCCCTTAAAAGTTAATGGAATAAATATGTTATGATTTATAATATGATGATATTATATTTCTTTCATGGATGAATATAATATGTCTGATATTATATTGCGTCGATATCTTTTATAATATGATGATATTATAATTTTTCTTAGAAGTATATTATAATATGTTTGATATTATATTTGCACAATTGTGACTGGTATGACCCGAACTAGGATAGAAAATACGATCTGTGCATCGTTATGTATTTTTGTAATTTAAATACGATATGCGTATCATTTGTATTTTTGTAATTTAAATTCTTTGCTTAGAATAATTTAAATGAAGATCAAGATTGAGGTCCGTGGAGAATCAAGGATGGAGATCCAAGAAAGTCCCAAGGGAGGATTCATGAAGATTAGATTTTCTAGGTTTAGGGGCCATACTAGGATCGCGTTTTAAGTTCTTCTTTGATTGCTTATGCGTTTAATTTCATTTAAATGCTCGCTCAAGTTTATGTGTGGTTATTTATGTAATGTGTTCACCTTTTAATATAACCAACATAATAAACTTGAGTCCCTAAAGGTGATATTGAGTTTAAATGCTTTTTCAAACAACACCTATAAAGCCTTCGATTATGAGTAATAGGTTATGCCAAAGTAGGGTGTTGCTCATAAATCCGAGGATAGTAGGGTAGGTTTTTTGAAACTTACATGTTAATGTTTGATTTGACTCAACAAAATCATCAAAAGACAAAGTTTTGGGTTTTGAAGCAGTGAGATAGGAATTAATAAAGAGTTATTAACCTATCTACTAAGAATTATAAATTGTTATAATTAGTAAAAGTGGTTTACTTACCTCAATCACTATCTTTAAAGGCAGGGCCAAAGTCCGTTTAATTTTAGTGGGAGGGGATCCTGGTTATTTCTTTATTCAATATGGGGTTTTAAATATTGAATAAAGTATTAATAGCTGTTTAAATTTGTTTAAATAACTATCGTTGATAAACATATTGATTGAATGCTTGTTTACTATTTTTGTAGTCATGTCTAACAACAACAACAACGACTCTGGCTATAATTTGCGCTTTATTCTTGCAAAAGAAAAACTCAACCAAGAGAACTTCCTAGACTGGGAGAGAAATCTGAGAATAGTTCTCAGAAATTAAAGGAGAGAAAATGTTCTTGAAACTCCTATTCCTGAACTTCCCGAGAATGCTCGCCAAGCTGATAGGACACCTAGGCAAATACTCATAAACAAATATGTGCCTGTCACATGTTTGATGCTTGCATGTATGGAACTTGACTTTCAAAAAAGTTTTGATGGAATGGATGCCTATACAATAAACCAACAGTTACGAACCATTTTTCAAAAACATCCTAGGTTGGAGAGGTTCGAAGTGAACCGCAAGCTTCTTGAGTGTAAAATGGAGAAAGGGAAATCAGTTGGTCCCCACGTGTTCAAAATGATTAGTCATTTTGAGCACATGACCAAGTTGGGATTTTCCTATCCCCAAAGAGATAGCAATTGATATGATCATCAATTCACTCACTGATGCATATAAGAACGTTAGTTTGAACTTCTATATGCAAGGAGGGGAAATGACCATACAAGAGTTGCATGGTATACTGATTCAGGCTGAAAGGAGCTTGCCTACTGAGCCCATAAAAGAGCATAAGGATGTTTTTGATGGTGCAAAAGGGCAAGGGGCTCAAGAAGCACGGAGTTCCTGCTAAGAAGCGTAAGGGCAAAGACAAAAAAGTTGCTGAGCTCAACACTTCTGAGGAGCCAAAGGCAACACCTAAAGCCATAGTAGCAATACATGAGTGCTACTATTGTCACAAGGTGGGTCATAGGAAGAGGAACTGCCCTAAGTATCCGGAGTACAAGAAGACTAGAGCTTCTTCTTCTTCAGGTATTTATGTTATAGAGATAACTTAAACTACTTTTGCATCATGGGTATTTGATACTAGATGTAGTTCTCACATTATCTGTAATGTGCAGGATCTAAAAAGAAGTAGGAGACACCCTTAAGGGAGAGGTAGAATTGCAAGTTGGCAATGGAGCTCGAGTTGCCGCCTAGGCAGTGGGAGTCTTCAGTCTATCTTTACATTATGGATTTGTTTTGAGACTTAATAATTGTTGTTATGTTTTAAAATATTACTAAGAACACTATTTCAGTTTCTGTTTTGGATTCTGAAGTTTTCTCAATCACAATAAAGTAGAATTGTTTTTCTGCTTATTTGAATGATATATTCCGTATCTCTACTAAGTTATCAAATGGTTTGTATGTTCTACAAACACACATCTATAAAAACAGCGAGAAACATAAGTCAAATGAATTAAACCCAATACACCTATGACATTGTCGATTAGACTACATAAGTACAAAACGAATTGAGAAATCACATAAAGATGGAGTTCTCAAATCATTTGATTTTGAATCATCTGATGTGTGAGTTTTTCTTAATGGGAAAAATGACAAAGTCTCCTTTCACTAGTTCGAGTGAAAGGGCCAATGACCTCTTCACCCTCATACATACTGATGTGTATGGACCTATGAATACATTGGGTAGGGGAGGGTAAGTTACTTAATTACTTTTACTGATGATGTAAGCACATATTGATATGTTTACCTCACGCGGCATAAGTTGGAGGCCTTTGAAAAATTCAAAGAATTCCAAATGAAGTACAAAACCGACTTGGCAAGAAGATTAAATCTTTATGATCTGGTCATGGAGGGGATATCTGAGTCAAAAATTCAGTGACCATTTGAAAAATTGTGGAATATTTTCACAATGAACTTCAACAGGAAATTCCACAATTCAGTGGTGTTTCCGAGAGAAGGAATCACACCCTATTAGATATGCTACGATCCATGATGAGTCTTGCTGATCTCTCTATATATTTTTTGGGATTTGCTCTTGATACAATTGCGCTTACACTCAATAGGACTCCATCCAAAGCAGTAGATCAGACTCCATATGAGATATGGTCGGAACCGTTCCAAAAATGTCTTTTCTAAGGGTTTAGGGTGTGAAGTGTATGTAAAACGTTTACTATCTGATAACTAGCACCCAAATCTAAAAAGTGTTTCTTTGTGGGATATCCCAAAGAGATTACCACCGTAGCGAAAACAAAGTGTTTGTTGCTCGCTATGGTGTCTTCCTTGAAAATAAGTTTATTTCCAAGAAGACAAGTGGGAGAAATGTATATATCTCGAAGAAATTCGAGATGAGCAACAAATGAGTGAGGTTAACACCTCATTAGAGGCGCACCCTCATGAAAATGTTGGAGGGGTAGTGAATCCTATCCACGAACCTCCTACTGTCCCACTTGGATCGAATCCATGCGAAGCTTCTGAGTCTAACTACCGAGATTCTTCTTTTGTTGAACCCCTACGTAGATCTCGTAGGATCACCATTCCATCAAGAAAATATGTTGATTTTTTTCGACAGAAAGTTCTAAAATAAAGATTTTAGTAAGTTGTGAGCCTACCAGCTACAAAGATGCTTTGAAGGGCCAAGACTCTGAGAAATGGCGTGAAGCCATGAGATCCGAAATGGAATCTATGTGTGAAAATCAAGTATGGGACTTGGTTGATTTGCCTGATGGCGTGAGACCCATTGGATGCAAATGGATTTTCAAATTGAAAACAGACAAAGATGGCAACATTAGTGTTTTCAAAGCTACGATAGTGGCAAAAGGTTCTCGTCAAATTCATGGTATAAACTATGAATTTAACATTTCCCCAGTAGCCATCAATTAGGATAATCCTTGCAATTGTCGCATTTCATGACTATGAAATACGGCAGATGGATGTAAAAACTGCTTTCTTGAACGGGTTCTTGAAAAAGGATGTGTATAATGACACGACCTCAAGGCTTTGAACATCCAGCAAATTCAGGGAAGGTATGCAAGCTTAAGAAATCCATTTATGGATTAAAGCAAGCATACAGGAGTTAGAACCTCAGATTTGATGAGGCAATCAAAAAGTTTGGTTTCCTCAGAAATGAAGAGAAATCTTGTGTATACAAGAAATTGAGTGGAAGTAATATAACATTTCTAGTCTTATATGTGGATGACATACTTCTCATAGGAAATGATAAAGTCGTGCTTGAGTCAGTCAAGGGATGGCTTAAAAATCGTTTATCTATGAAAGACTTAGGAGAGGCAGAGTACATTTTTGGAAGAAAGATCTATAGAGATAGATCTAAAAGGCTGATTGAACTTAGTCAAGGAACTAATATAGATAAGGTGCTTGCTAGGTTCAAGCTGGAAAACTCTAAGAGAGATTTCAATCCCATGAAACATGGCATATCACTTGGCAAGACTCCGTGTCCTTCGACACTTGATGAAGTCAAGAGAATGAGTAATGTTCCCTATGCTTCTGCATTAGGTTCCATTATGTATGCATGCTATATTTTGCACTCAACCAGATGTTGCCTATACTATGAGTAAATGCAACATATACCAGTCTTATCCAGGTTACGCACACTAGATGAGTGCAAAGAATATCCTTATGTACTTACGAAGAACTGAGGATCATTGATTGGTATTTGATGGAGAATTGAGTTTGTTGTTAATAGATAGGCATATACGAATTACCTAGGTGACAAAGATGATTTCCGATCTCCATCTGGTTTCATTCTTTGTCCCAATGGAGAAGTTATGAGCTGTAAGAGTTCTATACAGAATAAGCAAGATTCATATTGATGAGAATGTGGGAGATCCGCATACTAAACTGGTTGCTCGACCTAAGCATGAAGGTCATACTAGGTCAATGGGCTTAAGCATATGAAAGAATGACTTTATAATGCTTACTTTATGTTTGCATTTGTAAAGACATTGATTATGTTTGGAATTGTTTATCAATAAACATCTACATTCTTATTTGATTGATTGGTTTAGTATTAAATAAGATGTCCAAATAAATTGTGTTTTGAAATAGGATCATCATAAACGTTGCGATGAATGGAACCCTATATAGTGAACAAAAACCACAGTTTACAATATGTCCCTAGTGTAAGGCACTGAATTGGACATAAGTGACTTGTTAAAAGACTAGCATAATGTTAATTGATAGCGCAGTTCCTTGGGCTATAGAGACATAGAGATGGCAAATTAACAAATATAGTTGTATGGTTGATACATTGAGACTTGACCTAATTAGATTCTAATAGTAGAATCGGAATGTCTATATTTAATAGATTCCTTGGACATGAGTATGTCTTAATAACAATGATATGATTAGTTTAGCTTTGACATTGTTAAACACCGTGCCGTAAAAGGAGGTTATAAAGGCAATGCTCAGGTTGGCTAAGAATTGAGTGGGAGTTATGGTCGTACAAGATTGAATAAGTTCTCCTATCTGATAGAAATGGTGTCTGGGCCTCTTGATGAGGGAGAATACTAAAAACGCATGGCCATGCTAAATGAGATTAAAGAGTTGATCTTCAGTTGAACAATTCAACCTCGGTGATCAAGAAACATATTTGAGTATATAACATTGTGTTATCAATTTTGGCACTAAGAGACTTAAGGAATTTAATATTGCGTACTTGTCTTACGGACAAGTGGGAGATTGAAGGAATATGTCCTTAGAAAATTTTCGCAAATACTAAATATAGATAAGATTAAATTTATGGAGATAATATAGTTAATCATTTTAGTAACCGTATTTGCTTGCTAGAGAATAAATTACGGTTTGTAGACAAATTGATTTGGGCCTACAACTAAGATAATTAATCCTATGAGGTCACACAGAGTAACACTGATTAATAAATAAATTATAAGCCCATAAAGGCTTATAAGGGCCGGCCACTATTAGGGTGATTAGGGTTTTTGTTTTTTCCTTTTCTCTTAACCTAATCTCTATTTATTATATGTAGATATAATAAGAAGAGAGATGGAACAATTCAGTTAGTCAGTAACTTAACACAAAAGAGAGAAAAAGAAAAACCCTTCTCTCTCTTTAGTCTAGGCGCTTAACCCATTAAAACCAAGAGAATGAATAGTTCATACTCTTCCGTTCTAGCAGACGTGGGTATTAATCGGTGTTCGTGGACTAAGTAGAGGAATTACAAGTGTAGTTCTTTATCTCTAAAGTATTCAGATCTGTGATAATACTTTGTAGTATTCAAACCCTTCATACCTGTTCAAGTCGCGAATAAAAGGTTGTTTATTCTCTACTCTATATATCGATTCATATATTGTTATGCATGCGATTCTGTTATAGATGTTAGGAAATTGTTTCCTGAAATTCCGCTATTCGCATCTATGAATTCCTAAAGGTTTGTGGTGATGCGTTTCTAGGTGGTGGTGGTGATGTGTTTTTGGGGGTGGTGGCTGGTGGGGGTGGGGTGGGTGAGGTTGAGCTGGGGTGGGGTTGACTCTGGGGTGGAGGGAAGGAGGTGGGGTGGGTGAAGTTAATTAATAATTTGTTTTAGTTAGAATTAAATTAGTTAAGCATTTAGTTTTAAATTATAATTAATTAGCTATTAATTACGTAATTAAGAAAATTACCTATAATTATAGGTCACCAACAGGTTAGATAAGGGTCAAAGGTCTTATACCTGGATTATTCAAAGGTGGTACCAGTGGAGGGAGACCGGTCAAAGGTGGGATTTTTCCTGTCAATTTTTCCTTTTATTTATGCCTAAATTTAATTATGGGAAGAATTTTATGGACATTTTTGCTTGTATGTTCGTAATTAAGATTATGACAATTTAGTTTATTATAAATTTAAAGAAAAATTTCCAACCTTAAACTACATTTATGTCATGTGTTACACCCAATATGAAAGTTTGTGTTGCTGGATGATTCCGTTAAAGTTCGTTTCGTTAGGTACACCTAATATATAGTTGGTATTGTCTAAGCCAATTAACAATCTGTTTATCTATATTTTTGTTATTTTTGATGAGTTATTGGATCATGTATCATGGAATTTTTTTGTTTTATGAGTTATTGTATCACTTTTATCAAGGTTGTTAGTTTTTGCAAAACTAAGGTTTGGGCAATGACTAACCGAGTTCGTTTAATGAATTTGTTCCATAACTTTGTTGGTCCATCAAACCATGACTTTGATTTCATGACCATTGAATGTTCTCAAGGTAAGTGAATGTGTCCTTGCTTAAAAAGGTAATCGGCAACTGAATTTACTTTTCTAAAAATATGATGCATTGAAGAAATAGGTAAGGAGGTGAGAATATAATCTATAAGGTTCTGAATACACCAAGGAGCCTCAAAGATTCCTTTTAGCACATAGACGACGATGATGTTGTCTCCTTCTATAATAAGATCTTTGAATTCCCTATTTTTGGCTTGAAGCAGTCCACTGCATAGGGTTGTAGTTTCAGCAATCAGAGGAGAAGATATTCCGAGATTGTAACCCATAGCTTTGAGTATTTGTTTAATAGATGTACCAAGAAGCATGCCAGCATCATGGGAGGCTTGATTAGAGGAGCCGTCGAAATTCAAGTTAATGATGTTGGGGGGAGGAGGTCTCCAACATACTTGGATTTAAGGTTGTTAGAATCGTGATTCTACTTTGGATTAGAAGGGCCTCTTGGAATCCGATTGTAGAATCAAATCCTAGAATCTTCCTATTCTACAAACATGCATAATACATATATTACACGCATCTTATAGGTTTGAAAGGCAAAAAATAAAAAGTCAATAACTTTTAGCATTAACTTAGAGCTAATTAATAACTATGTTATTATTGGCTTTGTTGATATGATTTAAACATAAAATTTTAAAGTTTTCGGTAGTTGAAAGAAATTTATTAGATCGCATAGGATTGTAAGTAGAAATGTATGGTCATATTTGAATCGTAGAATCGTATTGTCTTGTATGACGTGCAATGGGTGGAGGTGGGGAAAGAAGAGTTATTGTCTATGGAATTGTGCAAGTTCCATTGAGACATTTAGAATTTTGCTCTATATAATATTCGAGTAATTCGGTAAGTTTCATTCTAAAAGATGATTTAATTTAGGAAAAATTGACGCCAACAGTCCAAATTATTGCTCATCTTCTATAAACAGTCCAAACTATTGATAATCCAGGAACAGTCCAAACTATTACCCCAATATTCCATAAACAGTCCAAGTGACCTTTTAACCTGTTATAATAGGAACAAATTTCTTCTAGTTTGGATTGTTTATAGAAGATTGGCAATAGTTTGGACTGTTTATGGAAGATTGGGGTAATAGTTTGGACTGTTCCTGGATTATCAATAGTTTGTACTGTTTATAGAAGATGGACAATAGTTTGGCATGTTGGCGTCAATTTTTCCTTTAATTTATTTCCTTCCAAAGGCTCCAAAGTTGCAAAAATAATTTGGCCACATTTTTTATATTGTGGTTTTTAGTAAGTGTAAACACTTAGTGGACAGGGAAATCTGGATGGTTATTCCCAAGAAATCTTTAACCATGGCATGTTGTCAGAAAGTACGGGTATGGCCGTATGGGTGCAAGACATAAATAGGTGATACTTCCTCTGTTTCGCAATACTCGTAAATATTTGCATAGTAACCACTATTCATCTACTAATCTTATGTTATATTTTTTCACAAGTGTATAAGAAAAAATATAGTCAAGTGGGGTCTTATTTGATTAGTCTTAATGCATACTATCAATTTTTTATAATTTTTACTTATCAATAATCTGAGATATTAAGGTTCAAAGTATTACATTGGATAGTGTGCAAACAAGAAACGTTGCGAGTATTGCGAAACGTAGGCAGTTCATGGTTTTCGCTGAAGACTTGCAGAGGGGACAAGCAAAAGGAACTTGTAGCTTTTTGCGTTTGAGGTTATCTTGTGTGAGTAAACCATTCTGAAGTAGTTGCCAAACAAAGAGTTTTACTTTCAGTTGAATATCTATATTCCATATCTAGGCATACAACCTTTTCGGAAATTGAAAAAAGGTCAAGTTATGGGCTAGCCAGCTAGCGGACTTAACCGTCAATTTCTCTGAGGAAGTAAGACCCTAACAAAGGGTGTCTTTCGTAAGTTGTGAAGGAAGCGAAATCCCTTCTGTTCTAGAGCAGATGGGGAAGGAAAGTTCTCAAAGTTGCAGAGTTCCATGTTATGTTCGGTTGAATGACATTCCTTACATTAAGGTCTAAAATAGGGATGGTAGATGAGTTTATGTTAAGCATTTCGATAAGACTAGTTGGGCCACACCAGTTGTCTAACCATAAGAATATATCGTATTAGACCCTACTTTCCACATAACTCCACGTCAAATTAAGTCTCGCATTTGCAAAATTTCTCTCCGGGTTAGGGACTCACTTGGCTTGGGTTATTAGTCAAAGAAGGAGTTATGTTCAAAGTATTCCTGACGCATCAATTCTGCCTAGTGATTGGAGGGTTGAGTCAGAATTTTTCAAGCTTGTTCGGTTAGCATGCCTTGGTTCTTTGGATGGTAGTATCCAATGGATGATCCATCACCTGGTTCACTCGAAATAAAAAGATAGATGAAAAATCGAGTTAAATGGGTGACAGTCGGGTGACGGGTGAACGGGTGACGAGTGACGGATGGAATTCGGGTGAAAAAAATTTCACCCATCACCTTACCCACCAACCGTTTACCACTCGCTCCATCACCCATTTCTTATATTTTTCTTTAATACTATCTTGGTTAAACATTAATATAATATTTTTTTCTTTCATCATCTTAAATGTTTTCATGAACTTATGTATCTTATCTTAATTATTTGACATGAACTTAATATAAAAATTGTCAGCCTTACAAGTTTTATTTAATTTTTTTGGTCATATAATTTAAATGGATGATCACTCGTTCACCCGGTTCACACACGAATGGTGGATCGATGGAATACGAGTGATAGTATTACCGGGTGACGGATGGATGTGTGGGAGTTGGTCTAAACGGGTGGCGGATGCGGATGATGATCCATTGGACCCAAATATCATCCGTTACTATCCCACTTGGTTCATATGCTTTGTCTTTTGGAGACCTAAACCACCCATAGTCTTGGGTTCACAAATTTTATCTCATGCTATAAGAGGGATACCGTTATCATTGCTGGGATTTTTTTTCAAAAAAAAATTTCAGTTAATGGCATCCAAATGATTAGGAATAGAACTCGATAGTTTGGTAGTGTCCATAGTAAATATCGGTAGTTTAATGGTCTTTTCAAGCTCCATCAAATTCTAGTTAGGTGTTCAAAAGTCTGTGGAAAGTGAAAAATGAGTTGCAACACCTTTATATGCATACATGGTCTGCTAATCATCATTATTCCATTATTAAACTGTATAGAGAAGAAAAGGGTTACTCCCTAAAATTCATTGGTTAAGGGGAGTATGGAACACAATATCCCTTCCCAAACACAAGTTCATATTATGACTAACTATTCAGAATAGATTGCAACAAGAAGCTAGCTAGTTTGGTATGTGCTCTCACAGAGCTTGTTTGATCTGTGATCAAACTCAGGAGAGTTTAGCATTTGCTCATTGATTGTAGCTATGAATGCAGAGTTTTCAAAGGATGCCTTGTATTGGTAGGGGTTCAGTCTAGGAGCTTTGATATTGCTCAATTTGTCAGATGTATTTTCTCAAGTTACAAGGGTTCTAGATGCATGAAATCTGTTTTCCATCTATGCTTAAGTCTATTTCGGAGGGTCAGAAATATGGCTTTATGACAAAATGTAGTTCCTTATGTGGAGAAAGTTTAGGTGAGATAAAAGTATTGTAAAGAGTAAGATTCATTTTTTGAACTTAAGCAAAGTTAACAATAGAGATCAATCTTTGTTAGATCAATTACATTAGTTGATCAATTATGTTTAGTTATTTGAACCTTGAGTATGTTTAGGGGGTCCTTCATAGAAGGTTTTCCTTTCCACTCATAGGTTTTAGGATGTATATATCTTTTTGGCAGTTATACTATACCCTTACTTACCAAAAAAAGGAAAGAAGTGGTCCAAGAGTTTAAGTGTTTGCAAGTTTTAGTGAGCAGAGAGTTATAGTCTGAAACAGTGCTTGTATGCGATAAGAAGTGTCGCCTTAGATAACGGCCACGTGAATGGTTGGATTGTATGTTAATATGTCTTGCAACAAGCGATTTTGTATTCGAGGGTGTTGTTTTTTAGAAGTAAATTGACGACTTATAAATGAGTTGCCCAGGATTCTTACAGAAATTATCTAGAATGCTTTTCAGGTTGTTGATTGCTGATGATGTGGCTTTACAGAACATAAGGCAGTCATCATCGAAAAAGAGACATGGATCTTTTGAGTTCTTGGGCATAGTTTAAACCAAATTTAGGAATTCTTGTCAGAAGAGGCAAAGGCTAATTGGTGTACCAAAACTTCTATACAAATGGTAAATAATACGGGGACCGAGGGTCACCCTGTTGTAACCCTTGGGAAGGAGTGAAAATGTCTGAAATCGAATTATTTACTGATATTAAGTAGGAGAATGATGTGACAAAAAATTTTATCCATCGTATTCATATTTCACAGAAGTTGAGGAGCGCTAGTGTTTTGAAGAGAAAATTCCATTCAATATTGTCGTAGGCTTTCCCATGTAAAACTTTAATGCGTAACAATCCGTTTGGCTTTTGGATTTCTAGAAGGTGGTGAGTATTTCCTGAGCAATTATAATATCGTGATGAGTTTCTCGGTCTTGAACAAAAGCACTATGGAATGGGTTAATGATGTTGTTAAGAAAAGTTAGTGATCTGTACCAAAAGAAAATTTGCAAGTATCTTATAAAGAGTTGTGCATAGACTAATCGGTCGAAACTATCTTTAATATTCGGGGTTGCAAGTTTTTGGAATTGTGCAGAGGATTTTATGGTTGACACTCCTTAGAAAGTGACCATGATTGAAGAAATTTCGAATTGTAAGGCAAATGTCTTTCTAAACAAGGTTCTAATAGCTTTAAAAAAAATTAGAGTTGAAGCCATCTGAATTTGGGCTTTAGGTTGGGTCAATATCGAATAGGGCACGAAGAATTTCTTCGTCCATAACAGGGGCAGTGAGGGTCATAGAAACAGGGGGGATACACATTACACCACGATTTTGAATCCGGGGAGAAATTTCAAGAAATGCATGCAGAATTCCTAAATTTCGTTTTAGGGATTGGCGACTTACCCATTCAGTGACTTCAAAATTCTCTGCATTCATCTCCCCGTGAGGAATTGCCCAAACATTTGACTCTTAATGCGGCATATGGACTTTTGTTGCTCTTCATGGTGCTTTTGGACCTAGCTGCTATCGAAGCTCCATCTACAAATGGATAAATTTTCGTTATTTGGCAGAATGGTATACCACGCGATTTCTTCCGAACATAGATAAAAGAGTCCCTAGTCTTGGATCCTGGGGAAGAGGATCAAGTTGGCCCATGCGAACAACTTTTAACTTCTTATGAAATCCAAGGAGCCAAACAGGGAATTATGAGGTTAGTTGGTGATGGTGGTTGGAAGTTAAGCGTGTTCGCATTTTCTTTTGAACGATATGTTGTATTTCTTCGGGATGATCTAACCCTTGGTCCAGTTCATTTCGTATTTTGAAGATGTGTGGTTTCTTTTGTCTCGAAGTTGCTTTTGCATGAAATTTTTTTGGAGTTACGGTCTCCTTTTGTCAACCAGTTCTTATGAGCATATTTTCCCCCAATATTTTTGGTTAAATGACAGCAGATTTTTATGTTGCCTTAGTAACCTTGTAAGGTGTTGTTCAATATGTCCATTGACTTGACCTACTAAGATTTGATTCTCTATATTTAGGTTCTTTTGACTATTGGACTCCAATTTTTTTATGCATGATCAAAGTTAGTTTTATTCCATGCTTTAAGATCAACTTTAATTCGACAAAGTTTTTGACAAATAGAATAGAACCGAGAGATATAAGTAGTAAAGTTTTTTCTCAATTCTCGGGCAATCGCACCAAAAATTCGAGTTCCTTTGGGATTTCCTTCTTGAACAATGATACTGCAGCAATGTCATCATATTGTATGATCATAGTTATTGCGTTTGAGTTCTTTACAGATATGCACAATTATAGCTTTGATCACTTCCGATCTTTCTAAGAGTGTATTGGGTATTACTTCTTTGATCATAACAACAATGATGTCGCCAATACGAGCATATCGAAAATTGCTAGCACCTATGATTCAAGTACAAATCACGAGCCCAACTGTTGTCTGTTACATTCAACTGGGTCTGAGGTTGAATCATATTTTGTTTTTAGAGGTTCTCTCAAGGCACAAATAAAGGAATCTTAAGAGGAATAGGATAAAAGTAGTGAAAAATGAGATGTAAGAAGGAGAGAAAGAAATTAATGAGGATGAAGATCTAGCACCCTGACAATTCTCTCTTTATAAACCATATATTTTTCGAACTAAAATATAGAATTATCAAGGCATTGTCGCCCGTGTGATAACGTATCGGCTTACTCAGAATTTTGCAGCGGAAAACATCAATAAAACATTAATAAATACTTAAACCATAATAACTGCCAAATCATTATCCAAAGTTCAAACGTACTTTAAAACCAACTTAAAGAACTTAAAATAAATAATCCATAAAGTAATTTAACGAAAGTAATAAAATATACGAAGCAACGTAAGTGAGAAAACGATATCTCATCAATATCTCCCAACTCCCAAATGAGTATGTGTGATGCATCATCTTCAAACCTGTAGGCAAATACTCAATTGAAGACTGCTCGCCAATTAAGGGTCATCACAGGATCAATAGGCACATCCATGATCGATACACAGAAAAGCATGTAATCAACAAAGCTGAGTACATACATAACAATATAAAACACAAAACCTAACGTGATACTACTAAGCAATAAAATATGATCCATGATAATGCTCTAAAACTTCAACTCATAAGACAAGACTCGACTTCACAATACATACAACATGATAACTTATTTAATAAATTGAATAGTCAATGGATCGAGTTGTCCAACCAAACCTAGTCTTCAATACAGAAGACGAATTACGGGCGCCACTCCGTAATCCCCTCATCAACGATATCGAGGAACCTTTTAAAATAAAATAGGGCACGGTGATCAATCCGGCCCCAAGAAAAGCCATGGACTACCACCATGTACTCCAACTCATACTAGTCCAAAACTTCAGACGTGCACAAGTCTAAAGCTATTGCTATTCTCTTACCACTTTAAGTGTTGATATGTTATTCAATGTTGGAATCTAACAAGACAACCAACACATTACATGAATACAACAAATATGCCCCTTTTATCTTAGGATTTAATAACGTGATAAAACAATTCCAATTGACCAAGAATAAATCCTCAATTTATTTTTTGACTTAAATCAACAATCGAATGTCCAAACACAATAAAGATACATACCCTACAAATCCCTCGGTATTTGCAAAGTAGTAAAATAATAACAATAATAGTCCAAATTACCCAAAAAATCCTCGACCTTTGAGAATTAATAAAATATTCATAAAGGGAAACAATACCAAAATCCATAAACATAATTATAAACCCCTCATGCGAATTTATAAATAAACTTCCCTTCCCAAACATGCTTGAATCAAACATCCATTCAATCATGTAATAAAACAACATAGACAATTAACATGCTCAACAACACGTAATTCCAATATTAAAACCACGTATGAACCATAAAAGGGTTCCCTATACATGATACTATAAATAATCCTAACCTTAGGACATGATACTAGTCTAACACATAAGGACATGTACGTAGCTTGTGTATACGGAATGAGAGGCCCCTTTAAAACACTAGTAGTCACCTAAAGTCAATTCTCCGTCTACCAAAATAATAACACAACAATGAATTAATATCCTAATTAATTCATAGAAATATAAATTACTTTAAAATGCTCCAAAACTCGTTTTAAAATACTTTAAAAACACTAACGTGTCAACCTTTAGTAACCTTTAATATAATACTACATGTCTAGGCTTTAAAAACCTCAAAAACTCTTACTTTTATATTTAAAACCAAATTTAAATATAAAATAATAAATCTGAAACTATAACTCAAATTCATAATTAATAAAAATCAGATTTTTAATTCACTTAAGCGATAAAGTTTCAAACTTTATCTATACAATATATTAAAATCATAAAAATCATAACTTTAATTTATTAAAACCATGAATAATATACATATAAGCAAAAGGAATAATAATTAACTGGAAGAAACTACGAAAACCGGAAAACGAACAGAGGGGAACACACGCACGGCGACGCGTGGGTCGTGGCTGCCGGTGCATGCGCGGTACGCGCTGCCGCTGCTGCTGCTGCTGCATTGCTCGCGTGGCGAGCGAAGAGAAGAGAGGGATAGAGAGTGTGGTGTTGCGTGGCAGCACGCAAGAGGAAGAGAAAGGGGTGAGTGGTGTGGTGGTTCGCTGGAATACAAACAAGTGAGGGGAGGTGGTGGTGGTCGGCAGGCGCATGCAAAACAAGGGAGAAGAGAGGGAGAGGGGGCGCCGATTTGAGGAGAGAAAAAGAGAGTTATGAGAGTGTGCAAATTTTGGGGTTTTGGTGGGTATTTATAGGTTTGCCTAGAAACCTATGACAATTAGGTTTAGCCTTTGATTTGGACTTGGATTAATCATCAAGCTTAAGTAAATGCTTTGGGCTCCTCAACACAATATTAAATTCATTTAAACAGAACCCAAAACCTTTAATAAAATATTTGATAGTTTAAAAGTTCAACCCAATAAATATTAACGATTATTTAAAACATTTAAAAAATTGTTTGACTTTCAAAATAGTCAACACCTAAATAATTTGATGAAATAAATATGAAAATTATTATAAATATACTTTATATATATATTTGTAAAATTCATAAAACTACGAGGGATTACAGAAGAGCTCCCCATGAATGCAGGTGCTCTTAGAACCCTTCGACCACTTGAACTTTACTCTATGCATAATTCACCCATAAGAAAGAGACGAGAAGAATGGGAAAAGAAATTTGAAAGAAAACAAAAAGAAAGAAAATTTGAAGAACTCTCGAAGAAAAAGGGCAGTAAGCTATTTTTCGTAGAGCGAGGACAGTAATGGGGGTATGAGACAGATGGTAAACTGCCGGTTTTCGAAACGAAGAGAGAGGAAGAAATAAAAAAGAAATGAGAGATAACGCATAAGGTTTAAAGAACGAATATGACATAACGGAGACTCTATTAAGCCTCCCTTAATAATAACTATTTGGGCCTTTTATATGAACTGGCCACACATTTAATTGGGGATAGTGATGAGTGATATTATCTTGTTTATCTATTGTTCCCATAATGCCAATATCAGTCTTTCCGTGTTTGGAAAAGTATAGTAATGTACTCATAAGTCTACCTCTATATAATGTACATATCGAATACTCTCATTTTTATATGATACAATTTCAATAAATAACATAATTCAATAAACTTAAACAAATACAATTTCCCTTGCAAACAAAAATTCTTCCTCGCCAAAGATATCTTCTCACTTGCAATAATAACCCTCCAAACAACACACCTTCTTCATCTTTGGGATTCTAAAATGATGACAACCGTTGATCTTCCTTCACAAATAGAGTACATACATTTCGATTTCTTACACAATTCCTTCGTTCACCAGCCTACCTTTTATAAACTAAAATTTCTAGTACATTTCTACACAAATGGGTTCAAATCCCAGAACTTGTCCAACTTACCCACAAAATCCTCGACCTTTGAGAAGTAATAAAATATTCATAAAGGGAAACAATACCAAAATCCATAAACATATTTATAAACCCCTCATGCGAATTTATAAATAGACTCTTTCATGAAGAAAAAGGGCAAAGTATCATAGTTCATCCATGGACACATCGAAGATTGGATGTAGAGAGGGTGTGAGAGGACATGGACATCATGTATACTCATATTTTCAAGAAGTTTTGATCATGACAAGCTCTTGGAATGCATGCAAGTTTGTAAGGTATGGGCAAAAAGCATAAAAGAGAGGTTCTTTTACCCGGACTTCTATTACATGTATTATGCATCGCATATCGGGGATTTTCCTTACCATTAAAGTGTAACCCTACAAAAAAAAAACATCTTCCTCTCATTGTTCTTGAATTCAAATGTAATTACCAAAAGTGAGAAGAAATGTGGAATACTATAAACAACCACCTAAGTGGTTTTTTTGGTGATGAAGATATAGACGACTATGGGGAACGATTCAACCCCTTTGGGGAAGGGCAAGGCTGTGTAATGAACATCACCCAAGTTTGTAGACAATTATAAGACACTCCTCAATTCATGTACTACTTAAGTGGCATAGCACGACCTTTTTGTAGTTTCAATCTATAGGTAACAGTTTATTCATCTTTAGATTAATGATTTTTAAATATAGTTTTAATGCTCAGAGGCAGCAGGGACAATTGCCTGGGCAACCCACTCAGATTTAGGTCATGCCAAATTTATGAAAGACATGATCACTATGAAGAGAGACTTTGGTGAGGTACAATATGTTGCTTTAACTATAGAGCGTAGTGCTATTTTACAGAATAAAACCCCATCTAAGATGAAAGATCCTGATAGTTTTTCTGTTCCCTGCCATCTTGGACCTATTTACATTGATAAAGCTTTATATGATTTAAGTGCTTCTGGATTTGTTATGCCATTATCTGTTTATAAGAAATTGAATATGGAAGCACTTAAATGCACCCAAATCACTTTACAGATGGTTGATCGTTCTATAAAATACCCTCTAGGTATTTTAGAGGAAGTTCCTGTTAGGGTTGGGAAATTTTATATTACTATTGATTTTGTAGTACTTGATATGGAGGAGGGTGCCCAGATTCCCATTATTCTGGGTAGACCATTTTTATGTATTGATGGTGCTATCATTGATATTAAGGATGAGTCTTTAATTCTGAGTGATGGTGATGATAAGGTTTCTTATAAAGTAACTAATGTTGTTAAGGCACCTATGCTTGTGCAATCTTGTTGCAGGATTGACATTATAGATGAGGTGGTTGCGTCTGCACTTCCGCCGATGCTCTATTCTAAACCTTTGGAGATTGCATTGACTATGGCCCCAGACATCGACATCGATGTCAAAGTCGATGCCTGCATTGACTATTTAGAGATACCTACTGATGGGAAGGGTAAAGCAAACGTGGTTGAGCAACAGGTGCATTATTATAATGCACCTCAGGTTGCACCGCATTCTGGAGGTAAGAGCAAGAACATTTAGCGAAGGAAGATGTTTGACGAGGGAGGCACTCACTGCCATGCCCATCCGATTTGAGTTATGGAGGTAATAGAGTCGTACGAGACCTTTATAAACCAGCATTGTGCGGGAGGCAACCCGTAATTTCCCCTATTTATTTTATTTTATTTTATTTATTTTAAGTGAGATAGAGTGAGGGAGTACTAACATTTTGTGTTTCCTTTATGCATCATCCTATCGTTCATCTTTTGGCAGTGAGGACACTTCCAAGTTCAACTGGGGGGAGTATTTCTGTTTGTATTCTCTATTTATTGTACTACTTTTTAGGATAGATATATTGCTTTCGAAAAATACTGAAAAAAATTAAAAAAATATGCTTCACATGACTGGTTTAGTTGCCTCCCTTTACCCTCGTTGTGCTTTGATTAAAAATGATTTGACTTTGTTTTCAGTATAGCTGGGCAATTGTGATTTTGAGGCTATGATTTAAAGTTTGATTGCTATAATTTTGAGGGAATTTTGATTATTATACACTATATTGGGCTGCATGCCTGAATTGGTTAGACTATGAGGCCTTTTCTAGCCTATTAGATTCATATCATTAACAAGTATGTTTTTATATGTTAGTTCCTCATTAGTTGATTGATCTTGACTTTGACTTCTTACTTGTCTGATATCTGATGACTTGTAACATTTGCTGTGCTAGAGGCGTTCTTTTGTCTGATTCTTGAGCCTAACAGGGGATGTTTGATATACTTTTATCCTCCTTAGCCTCGCTGAGCCTAATGACCCTTTCGTGTTACTAAACCTTATTACATGCCCATGACCTTTATCTCGAAATTTTTCCCAAGCCTAGCTTGGGGGACCGTTTGTTGGGTTGAGTTATGAGATTGGTTTATATGGTTTGCGTGGTTTAGAGATGAAAGTGTTTTTGTTGTGGTTTCAAGTTTGAGAAAAAGAAAAGCAAAAGCAAAATTTTGAGTTGCGTGAGTGTTTCGTTCAAAAAATGAAAGAAATAAAAGCTAAAAAGAGTTTGAAATTCCTTCACCCACGGTGTCTATAAAGAAAAGTGTGCTACATTACTTGAAAGTTGGGTTTATGGGAAGTTTCATCGATGCATAGGAGTTGGGGTGTGTTTTGTGGTTATATGGTGTTGTAGGGAGATGTTTAGGTAATCCTTAGCCTAGTTTTAGTGCCTTTTGCACTCCCCCATTCTTGGTTTTTCCACCACATCTCCTAGAAATATTCCCTACCTTACCTAATCCCCATTACAACCCTATAAAATCCTCTTGAGCTCGTGTTTACATTGTTTATTGGATTGTTTTGAGTCACTTTGTCAAAGTTAAAGAGTATGTCTGCTAATTCAGTCGACTTGATTAGGATAAGCAACATTTAACTTTCTTAAACACATGAAAGTGTGAGTAGGAAGGGACATCTATGGTTGGGTCGGTGAGTGTTCGGGCACATTCTTCGCCTGCCACAAAATTGAAAGGAGTGACACCTTGGTGAGCACCATTTCAGGTTTTGTATGCCATGTAGATGAGTTGAATTTGATAATTTGATTGGATGATTGGTAGTTGGATGGATCTGAACAGCTGAATTTGAATTTTGCCTGCTTGAACGATTCTTAGTCCTGGAAATGTTTCGAGCTTTGAATATTTTTATCTATTTTATTCTATTTTCATGTTCTATTTGCTTAAGGACAAGCAAGAGTTTATCTTGGGGGAATTTGATATGTTCATTTTGTATAGGCTTTCAGCCGCATTTCCCTTCTTGCTTTATACTCTTTTAGAGCTCTTTATTGTAAGATTTGATGTGTTTGGGTATGTTTCGTATTTTTGAGCTTAAATGGTGCAGATTAGGTGTCTGAGGCATTTATCTGGCATTAAGGAGCATTACCCAGATTATATGGGCATTTGGCATTCCCCGGGGGCAATTCTGAAGATCTTGGGAAAAATGACGCATCGTAGTGTATGCCCGGCCACCCGGGCGTGACCGCCCAACCGGGACCGAGAGCAACTTTGTAGCCTTTGTGAAAATTTGGCCAAGTACACTTCACCCAGCCACCTGGGCTTCGCCCACCTGCCCGTACCATTTAGCCCGACCACCTAGGCGCTTGCTACGAGAAGAGAAGATGAAGAGTTCGTAGGTCGCCCAACCGCCCAGGCGGTTTCTCGGAGGGCTCATTTTTCCACTTTTTCTTATTTTTGAACTATGCCTATTAATACTAGAACCTTAATTTCGAGTAGTGATCTAATTTTTATCATTAGTTCCGTAATTCCTTAGTTTTAGACCTTTAGTTTCTCTCAAGTTATTTTTGTTCGAACATCGTTTGATTTAAATAAAGTTTCTTCCTTCCGCATAAATCTGGTAATCGTTCTTACTTTGATTTTCATTATTTTGATTATTACTTTTATAGATCTTAATTATGTATTCTCGAAATATGATTGCTTTAGTTTCCATAGTCATGTCTGAGTAGTTCCTTTTCCAGGGTTTTAAGGGAGGGAAGTCATGCTTATATTATGATTTGATTTGAATGTATTAGCATTGCTTAGGTTGTGATTAGAGCAATATAGTGTGATTTATTCTTCATGCGTGATTTGTATTAGTGGCCAATTTCATGAATTGCATTTGGCAAATACTAGTATAACCCGATCGTAGGCTTATTGGTATTTAGAGGCTTAAAATACACTATTAAACCTGATTATGTGAGTGACCGTACTGTATATGCTGGATTATGAGCGTTATGACCCGATTGCAGGCTTGGCACCTGCTCTAGTTGCTGGACTCTATACTTAGGTTTTGTTAGTCTTTTGAACCCCTTTGATTGATACATGCATGGTGGCCGAACTATTTCCCTAGCCTTTTATTATCTGATTCAATCACCGTAGTTATCATTCTCACTAGTTAAGTTTAGTTAATCAATTCCTCCTTATTTCCATTTGAAGTATTGATAGGCTAAAGTCGTATCACCTAATCAAAAGTAATCCTAAGTCCTCTAACAAACAATAGTCAGGGAAGTAGGGTCGAATCCACAGGGAGACAGATTTTCGTAGTTAAAGTTCAACTATAAACATACTTCCGATGGAGAATAAGGATGAATCAATTAACTAATACTCGACTAATGAGTATGACAACTAAACGAAGATTGGATCAGATAATAAAACTTAGGGCACTAGTTCAGTCCACCATGCATATATCAATCAAAGGGGTTCAAAATATTAACAAAACTTAGGTATAGAGTCGAATAATTAGAGCAGGTGTTAAGCCTACGATCGGGTCATAACGCTCATAATCCAACATATGCAATATGATCGCTAACATAATCTGGATGAATAGTGTATTCTAAGCGTGTATTCTAAGCCTCTACCAATAAGCCTACAATCGTGTTATATTAGCATTTGCCAGACGCAATTCATGAAATTGGCCACTAATATAAATCATGCATGAAGAACATATCACACTCAGGGCCGGCCCTGGGGCGGGGCAGGCAGGGCACCCGCCCAAGGCCCAAAAGAAATCAGCTTTCGTATCAATGTTAACAATGTTAAAACCACTATGCAATAGAAAGATATGACAATATGCGTTGTAGCTCACTGGCAAAGAATGATCCTCCAAAACTCTCTTCAAAGCTTGTTGGGGATTGGAGTTCAAATCCTACTCCTTACTCTCCAACTACTCTGCTAGCTTATAGTCTTTGTTTTTTTTCTTCACTCAATTTGTTGATTATCAAGTTTTTGTCACTTTTAATTATTATCAAGCTTTATTTTTTCACTATTCCTTTTTTATCACAAACCTTTTATTTTTTCTTATCATTTTTTAGGTGCATTATTACTTATCGCCATCATAGTTTTTCAAAATATCCACATAATTGTTCATTTCTCAAAAAATTCTACTTAATTTTCCGAGTTATAAAATATCAAATAATTTTAGGTTTTTAAACAATAAGAACTAAGTCACAAAAGGCGGATGAGAATCTGTCTCAGGACCGTTTGGAATTTGAAGTGATTCTCTATCCAACTCAATGATCCCTTACTCTCTTAATATTATATTAGTGTATTTTCTTAGTTTTCTAAAACTGGATATTTGTTTTACTAGATTATTACTTTAACATAATTAGAGTACTTCAACTAGAAACATTTTTTTCCAATATAATTACGGGGCCCTTAATTATTTATTCCGCCCCAGGCCTCTAAAATATCAGGAACGGCCCTGATCACACTATATTGCTCTAATCACAACCTTAACAATGTTAAAACATTCAAAACAAGATCATAATACAAGCATGGCTTCCCTCCCTGGAAACCCTAGAAAAGGAAATACTTAGACATGACTATTGAAACTAAAGCACTAATAATAAAAGATGACATAATTAAGATCTAAAGAAAGGAACAATTGAAACGATGAAAAGCAATAGAAGAAGAATTACCAGATCTATGCGAAAGTAATCAACTTTATTGAAATCAAAATGAAGTTCAAACTAAATAACTTGAGACAAAACTAATTGTTAGAACTAAGCTAATTCGAAAACTAAGATAAAACTGAGATGCCTTAATCGAAACTTAAGGTTAAGTATTTATAGCTTAAGGTTCGAAAATAAGAGAAAGCAGGAAAAATAATCCTCTGAGAAACCGCTTGGGTGGGGCGGATTTCAAATGTGGCTTTCTTCTCTTCTTCGTAACAGGCGCCCAGGCGGGCGAATTGGCCCTGACGGGTGAGTTGGCCCGGGCGGGCGGGCTAGGCCCGGGCCGCCGGGCGGCTTGGACTTAGCCAAATTCTTCAACAATGCTAAAAAATGGTTATGGCCCCGGTCGGGCGGACATGCCCGGGTGGCCGGGCGGGGCTCTTCTTTGTCCTTTCTTACGTCTTTTCTCCCCATGAGCTCCAGAATTGCTCTTTGGGTATTCCAAATGCCCATATAGTCTAGGTAAAGCTCCCAAACGACAGATAAGGGCCTCAGACACCTAATCTGCACAATTTAAGCTCAAAAACACGAAAACACACAGACATAGTCAAATCTCGTAATAAAGAGGCCTGAAGAGTTTTATGAGAGTATGAAACAAGAGGGGAAATGAGGCTAAAGGCCTATATAAAATGAATATATCAAACTCCCCCAAGCTAAACTCTTGCTTTGTCCTCAAGCAACTTAAACATGAACATGGAAGAGAATTGCCTAACCCCATAGATAAAACATTTAAAGCTCAAACATTTTCAAGACTAAGAATCGTTCAAGCAGGCAGACTTCAAGCTCAGCTATTCAAATCCATCCAACTATCAATCATCCAAGCAAAACATCAAATGCAACTATCTACATGGCATGCAAATCCTGAAAAGGTGCTCACCAAGGTGTCACTCCTCTCAATTTTGTGGCAGGCAAAGAATATGTCCGAACACTCACCGACCCGACCATAAATGCCCTTCTCACTCACACTCTCATGCATGTGTTTAAGAAGGTTAAATGTCGCTCATCCTAATCAAGTTGACTCAATTAGCAGACATAATCTTAAACTTTGACAAACTGACTCGAAATCAATCCAATCAACAATGCAAACACGAGCTCAAGAGGACTTTATAGGGTCAAAATGAGGCTTAGGCAAAGGGTAGGGATTTGTAGGACATATGGTGAAAAAATCATGAATGGGGCAACATAGGTCACTCAAAACTAGGCCGAATGTGGCTGAAACAACTCTCAACAACACCAAATAACCATAAAACACACCCCAAGTCTTATGAATCAATAAAAACTCACATTAGACCCGACGTTCAAGCAATGTAGCACATTTCTCTCTATAAATAACGTGAATGAAGGAACTTTTGAACTATCTTCAACTTTTTTTTATTTTTCTTTCATTTTCCGAACCAAACATTCACACAACTCAAACTTTTCTTTTCTTTTATTTTACTCAAACTTGAAGCCACAAAAATACACTTTCATTCCCCAATACCAAACCAAACCATAAAATCAATCTCAAACTCAACCTATACAAAAGCTCCTCCAAGCTAGGCTTGGGAATAATATCGAAATAAAGGCCATGGGCTAATAATAGGGTTTAGTAACTCAAAAAGGTCATTAGGCTCAGCGGGGCTAAGGAGGATAAAAGCATATCAAAAATTCACTCTAAGGTTAAAGAATCAGGCAAAAGAACAACTCTATCACAACAAATGCTACAAGTCATCGAAGATCAAACAAGTACGAAGTCAAAGGCAAGAAAAATCATTTGTTGAGGAACTAACACACAAAAACAGACTGGATAATAATTTGAATCCAATAGGCAAGAAAAGTCCTCACAGTCTAACCGATTCAGGCATGCAACATAATGTAGTGTATAGTAATCAAAAATTGCTTGAAATCATAGTAATCAAAGTTCAAATCATAGCCTCAAAATTACAAATGCCAAACTGTCCAGAAAATAAAGTCAAATCATTTTCAATCAAATCACAACGAGGGCACATGGAGGCAACTAAACCAGTCATGTGAATCATATTTTTTTTTTTGATTTTTTTCATTATTTTTGAAAGCAATGAATCTATCTTAAAAAGAAGTAAAAAAGATAGAGAAATACAGACAGAAATCCTCCCCCAAACTGAACCTGGCAGTGTCCTCATTGCCAAAAGGTGAATGATAGGACAAAGCTTAAAGAAAAAAAAACGTTAGTATCCCTCACTCTCTCACTGAAAAAAATAAAAAGAAAATAGAGTTAGGGGAAATTACGGGTTGCATCCCACACAATGCTGGTATCTCATGTCGGAGGGGCTTGGCAGTAAGTGCCACCCTCATAAAACATCTTCCTTTTCCAAATGTTCTTGCTCTTACCTTCAGAATGTGATGCAACCTTAGGTGCATTATGATAATGCACCTTTTCCTCAACCACCTTTGGTGTACCCTTCTCATCAATAGGTGTCTCTAAATAGTCAACGCAGGCACTGACTTTGACATCGATGTCTGGGGGGCATCCATAGTCAATGCAATCTCCAAACGGTTAGAATAGAGCATCTGCGGAAGTGCAGACGCAACCACCTCGTCTATAATGTCAATCCTGCAACAAGACTGCTCAAGCATATTTTCCTTAACAACATCAGTTAGTTTATAAGAAACCTTATCATCACCAACACTCCGAGTTAAAGACTCATCCTTAACATTAATGATAGCACCAGCAGTACATAAAAATGGTCTACCCAGAATAATGAGAATCTAGGCATCCTCCTCCATATCAAGCACTACAAAATCAACAGGAATGTAGAATTTCCCGACCCAAACAAGAACGTCCTCTAAAACACCCAAAGGGTATTTTATAGAACGATCAACCATTTATAAAGTGATTTGTATGCATTTAAGGGCTCCCATATTCAATTTCTTATAAACAGAGAGTGGCATAACAGAAACAGAGGCATCTAAATCAGACAAAACTTTATCAATAAAAATAGGTCTAAGATGGCAGGGATTAGAAAAATTACCAAGATCTTTCATCTTAGGTGGGGTTTTATTCTGTAAGATAGCACTACACTATGCAGTTATAGAAATACATTCTACCTCACCAAAGTCTCTCTTATTAGTGATCATGTATTTCAAAAATTTGGCATATACAGAGACTTGGGTAATTAATTCAGTGAAAGGAACCGTCACCTCAAGGTTCTTGACCATATCCAAGAAATTACCAAACTGTTGTTCGAACTTTGATTTCTGCATCCTGTGAGGAAAAGGTAGCCTTGGTGTGAAAGGCGTTTCAGAAACCTTCTCCTTATGTTTTCCTGTCTGATTCTTCTTTGCCAGTTCGACCTCATACGTCGAACTCTCCTCCTCTTCTTCCTCTACCACCTCTTTCCCCTTAGTCGAGGAACATCATCAAAGGGTAATGGAGGAGCGTCATAAGCGGTACCGCTACGAAGTGTAACGGCATTCGCTTGCTCCCTCTAAGTGGGTTGCCAAGGAAATTATCCCTGCTGCCTCTATGCATTATTGCCTGCCATTTGAGCCAATTGGGTATCAAGGAATTTAATATGATTTTTCATGTCTCTAGTCGACTCCTCGTGAACATCAGTTTCATCAAATCAGAAGTAGTGGGCTCTTGGGTGGATATATTTTGAGATGAGAGTTGGAAATTTTGTGGAGTTTGGAAGTTGTGTGGAGGGGGAAAGTTTTGTGGTGGAGGTCTCTGAAAACCAGGGGGTTTTGGTAAAATGGTGGTTTGGGGTGATTTTGTGGTGTTGGTGGGTTTTGTACATTGTTACTCCTATGTGATAAGTGTGGGTGTTCTTTCCACCCAGGATTGAGAGTATTGGAGTAGGGGTCATTTTTTCGTCTCTGTTGAAAAGCATTAGCCTACTCCATCTGATTTTGACTGAAATGACAATTGTGCCCAAAATGACCCTAAACACCACATACCTCGCAGTAAGATGAGGTAATGGGTGCAACGGCAGACATGGCATTAATACTCATGGAAGGAGGTGTCGAAGTAGAGGACTTCACCGTGTCAATCTTCACATTCAGTTGCGCCACTTGCAAGGTCAGCATTGCAAGAGCGTCTACATCTAGTACCTTCTTTTTGAGACTACGAGAAGTGGAATGATCATTGGCTGCAAGGTTTGCCAATAAATCATAGCCTACATTCACTTGCTTATCCAGAAAAACTGCTCCTGCAGACGAGTCAACAATACTCTTCGTCTGAGGCTGCAGACCATTGTAAAATGTTTGCGTCAAGAACCATGTTGTGATGTGGACACTGTCTCTTCAAATCTCTAAACCTAGTCGATTCTTCCCCAAGTGTTTCATCTGGATCTTGGAAAAACATGGCTAACTTATTTCTTATATCTGTTGTCTTCGTCGGTGGGTAGTATTCTTTGATAAATGCAGCATATATCTCTGACCATTCTGTCTCTTTGATATCATTGAACCACTTCTAAGCCTTGTCTCAGAGTGTAAAATCGAATAACATGAACTTCAGCTGCTCAGGTGTGACTCTAGTGTGTTTGATAGTTCTGCAGAGTTGTTGAAATCTCTGCAGATGATTGGTCGTATCTTTAGTGGGGTGCCCACCAAACTGATTTTGCTGGAACATGTTGATGAGTTTAGGTTTAATCTCGAAGTTTGCTGCAGTGATGGTGGGCATTCGGACCAGTGGAGATGTCGTGAGGATTAGGCACCCCATAACACTTCAATGGTTTCGCCGTTACTGAACTCGAAGTATCTTCCGCCGCGGTTTTCAACTGAACAGACTTCTTTTCTTTCTGAACTTTCTTTCGGGTTCCCTGATGTCTTTAATAGATTAAGATCCTATGGTATGGGCACCTTTTCTTAGAGACCTAGGCATACAAAGAAACAAGAAGAAGTAGTGAAAATTACCTCAATTGGAACAATGAAGTTCCAATGAGGCAAAAGAAGTAAACTAAATAATCAAACAAAAACTAGGAAAACTAGTCGTCTCCCTGGCAACGGCGCTAAAAAATCCTAAGTCCTCTAACAAACAGTAGTCAGGGAAGTAGAATCCACAGGGAGACAGATTTTCGTAGTTAAAGTTCAACTATAAAGATACTTCAGATGGAGAATAAGGATGAATTAATTAACTAATACAGACCAATGAGAATGACAACTAAATGAAGATTGAATCAGATAATAAAAGTCTAGGGCACTAGTTCAGTCCACATTCATATACCAATTAAAGGGGTTCAAAAGACTAACAAAACCTAGGTATAGAGTCGAATAATTAGAGCAGGTGTTAAGCCTACGATCGGGTCATAACTCTCATAATCCAACATATGCAATACGATTGCTAACATAATCTGGATGAATAGTGTATTCTAAGCGTGTATTCTAAGCCTCTACCAATAAGCCTACAATCGGGTTAAATTAGCATTTGCCAGACGCAATTCATGAAATTGGCCACTAACATAAATCACGCATGAAGAACAAATCACACTATATTGCTCTAATCATAGCCTAAACAATGCTAAAAACATTTAAAACAAGATTATTATACAAACATGGCTTCCCTCCCTAGAAACCCTAGAAAAGGAACTACTCAGACATGACTATTGAAACTAAAGCAATAATAATCAAAGATGACATAATTAAGATCTAATGAAAGCAATAATAAAAATAATGAAAAGCAATTGAAGAAAAATTACCACATTTATGCGAAAGTAATCAACTTTAAAATCAAAATGAAGTTCAAACTAAATAACTTGAGAGAAAACTAAGTGTTTAGAACCAAGCTAATTCAAAAACTAAGATAAAAATGAGATGCCTTAATTGAAAATTAAGGTTAAGTATTAATAGCTTATGGTTCGAAAATAAGAAAAAGCAGGAAAATAATCCTCTCTGAGAAACCGCTCGGTAGGGCGGGCGAAGGTGCCTGGGCGGGCTGCTTTCAAATGTGGCTCTCTTCTCTTCTTCGTAACAAGCGCCCGGGCAGGTGAGTTGGCCCTGGTGAGCAAGTTGGCACGGGCCGGCGGGCTAGGCCATGGTGGCTTATAATTAGCCAAATTCTTCAACAATGCTAAAAAAGGCTTATGGCCCTGGTCGGCGGTCATACCCGGGTGGCCGGGTGGCCGAGCGGGGCTCTTCTTTGCCCTTTCTTATGTCTTTTCTCCTGAAAAGCTCCAATATTGCTCTTGGGGTACTCCAAATGCCCATATAATCTAGGTAAAGCTCTCAAACGTCACATAAAGGACTAAGACACCTAATCTGCACAATTTAAGCTCAAAAACACGAAAACACCCAAACATAGTCAAATCTCACAATAAAGAGCTCTAAAGAGCTCTAAAAAAGTATGAAACAAGAGGGGAAATGAGGCTAAGAGCCTATATAAGATGAGTATATCAAGTATCTTTATAGCTGAGCATTAACTGCGGAAACCTGTCTCCTGTGGATTCGACCCGTACTTGCAAGGCTCTAATAACAACACACACCATGCACTTGCGGTATACATTTAAAACCCATCAGTGTTTCAACACTAATCTAGTGGTTTCCAATCATCGTAAAGCTACATTTATATATTTCTCAATAAGATAACCTTTTAGCACCGCTATAGTTAGACCATATTGAAGTAGTTTGTCGCCTAAATTCCTTAACCATATCCTCTGAAACTGACCTGCTTATCCTTCGTCGTAGTATGAAGTTAGAAGATGGCGTGTCAACATTGACACATAATTCTAGTGAAAATTAGTGCACTAGAAAGTGTTGCACATAATTCTTCAAGTGTTGACCAAGTCCATGTGGATGATGTCATGGATGATGTGTAGGGTAATACTTATGTCGATGACCCTATTCATGTTGTACGATTATGCTCTCATGATACATAAATCCCTACTTCTTTTTCCTTATGTGAATCTAGTGAGGTTGACGATTCTAGGGAGGGTATGTCGGTCTTCTAGAGTGCTTTGATAATGAAAGGTGGTCCGGGTCAGCCATCCTTTACCATTTGGCCGCTCATGAACTTTAAGGTATTCTTGACAACTATGAGCTCATTGTTCCCGACAAGGGTGATGTAATTAGTCACCCTCATGTGGCGTGTTGTGTTGTTTATATGAAGCCTTAGACTCCCCAGAAACAACTTTTTCATGGAATTGTAGAATGTGTTGAATGTCTAAATATAGCTCAATTTACACCGTAAGTATTACACACTATTTTAAGCTTCATATGGGTCCATCGTTTTGTCAAAGTCCATTACTTCGCTTATTTAAAAAACTTCATCATCTTCAAGAAGACCTTTTAGTCATCGTTGTGTTACCCGGGTGGTGGATAATTGTTTTCGAGAAAACAACTTTTACCCTAGGATGTCACCATGCCACCAATAAAGAGATATATGGTTTTTATTAGGTAACTCGAACCCCAACATGGACATTTCTTTCAGGCTCGCCTTGCTCGTGGGAGACTAGATCCCTTTATGAGTAGGATTTCGGAGGAGCTTTCACGACAGGAAAATCTTACCTTCCAGTATTTTGACATAACACCCTGAAGGAAACCGCTAGGAACCGGTTCCTTTCGTGTCTCCGGGCCTAAGACATGGTTACCTAACATGACTTATGTGACTTATGAGCCAGCACTAGGCCATCTCAACTGGTATCTCCTAGTAATTTTTAGGTTGATTTTGTTATGAAAAACATAAATATATACTTTTAGTGAATGCTCTTTTGCAGTTGTTTTACTTTGTGTTGTTCTTTTTTTGCTTTTGCATAGCAAAATGTCCACGTTGTTGACCTTATTGCGCTCATATTTTCATTGGACAGGTTACGAATTTTCTCCAACTTCCTAATATCCAAAAAGGACTAGCTCCACTGCTAGTACATCAGGGAGATGTCAAAGAGAAGGTGCTATTTGGTGGCAAATATCGAGCCTCTTATCTTTTCACCCCCGCGGGTTTGTAGGGTTTGTTGAAAATTTATGATTTTTGGCTTCCAAGTTCTGGTATGACAACTGCTATGGAGGTTGATAAACAAATTGAGACTCGATGCCTGGGGTAAAGAGGTGCGCACGTCTATTTCTCTCCCGATTGGCGCAACCTTGACCCCTCTAAAAAATATTCCATGGAAATTCTACAAGCTTACTTTCATTTGGAGGTGAGGCATCGGCTGACTAGTTTTCCTCTCAACCCTAGGAGACTTTCGTGCCTCGCTGGGATGGCACTCCACCGACCCTCGTGCTAGGGGTGATCTCGAGAATCGCATACTCAAGGCTTTATTGCTTCCTACTCACTTTCTCGGTGAGACGGTGTCGTGCCGTTTTATCATGACATCCCAACATATAGCACTGGTGATCGCTTTTCCCTGTCATGCTTTACTTGCCCATGCATTTTTATGTCCTTCTTACTTAACTTTTTGGTTCTTTTTCTCTCTTTTTTTTTTTGTTTATGTAGGCCCACAGGTACTACCTCGAGAGGCAACTGAGTAAGGGATGGGGTACTAGCGAGAGGTTTGTGTCCAACGGGCACGCTCGCAAGCTGCTGAGAACACCCTAGCGAATGATTGATAAGCACTTTATTGTGCTTAATTATGCATCATTTTTAACGTCTTTGCATGTAGTTTAGAGCATTTTGGTCTAGCAT
The DNA here is from genome assembly GCA_947645195.1 of Patellifolia procumbens. Taxonomy (NCBI): domain Eukaryota; kingdom Viridiplantae; phylum Streptophyta; class Magnoliopsida; order Caryophyllales; family Amaranthaceae; genus Patellifolia; species Patellifolia procumbens. The sequence goes on from CANSGD010000428.1 coordinate 133,364, forward strand.
TGCATGAATTTTGTCACCATTGATTTATAGTGTCGCTTCATTATCTGTTTAGTTGTTTTTGGATGATTTCCAGGCTAACTAGTAGGTTTTTGAAGTCTTTTGGTCATTGGAATACTTTTGGTGGAAGCCTTGTCTTGGAGATGCACAAGAGCAGGTGTACACGGTCGTGTGGATTTAGACACGACCGTGTAGCCTTTCGAAGGAGGAAGTAGTAGCCACTGATTTGCTGCTGATTTGAAGTTCAGAAGAAGACACGGGAGTGTCAAATTTGACATGCCCGTGTTCAGATAGACACGCCCGTGCCCGTGTTGAAAGTGACATGCCCTTGTTGTGCTTTTTTTTCCATGAGACAGTTTCTGAGCTGCTTGTATTCTAATTTGAGAAATTCAGGCCAACACACCCGTATCCATTTAGAAACGCCTGTGTTGGATGAAATCAACGAAGGCAGTGGCTGTTGAAAAGACTTGGCTAAAGACTTTAGATTTTAGAGAATCAGGTCTACACGCCCGTGTTGTTTTGGACACGCCCGTGTAGACCTGTGTTCGGGTTTTTTCCCGATTTTCCGTCTTCATTTATGGAATATTATAAATAGGTTTTTGCGTTTTGCTTTGTATTAAATTGACTTTTAGCACCCTAATTACTTGGTTTTATCTCTCTCTAAACTCTCAAACACATATATCTCTTACATTGTTACTTTGATTGAAGATTCGATTGGTGAATTAATTCAAGTATTTTTCTTTCAATCTCTTCTCTATTTTCTTTGCTTTGTCAATCATGTTTAATTTTGTTAATCTCTTTTGCTTAGAACCCATGATTAGTGAATAGTTCATTATCTAGGGTTTGGGCGAAAGAATAAATTAAGGGTTTATTTATAATGTTCATGTATTTGCGTTCTTCATTTATTATTATGTATTAATCTTGGTGTTTTGACACCCTAGGATAGATCTGGATCACGTTTATGCTAGGGCTTTTAGATTTCAATTCCTTTTAATTGATTATTGAGTTCTTTGTCATTCCCTTGAATCAACTTCATTTCTAGATCAAGAGAATGGATAGAAATTAAGAGGATCCTTGTATTAGGGGTTTTCCATGCTTATTGAATCCTTTAATAAATTGACTAGAGACCATTCGAGAGAGGATCTAGTTGATTGATTAATTGATCACTCTTGAGGGCCATTCGAGAGAGGACTCAAGTATTTTAGAGGAGAACTTAACTTTGCATGATATTCGCCTTTGAACTATAATTGCATTGGTTGTTGTTGCCTAGCCCAGATTCATACGACTAGCCCGAACTCTAGTGTTTGCCTCATTATATCTACAACTCTTACTTGATTTTTAGTTGTTATTTGTTAGCTAGTTATTAGTCGATAGCTGAAACATTCCTTCACACCCCCAAATACCCTTCACTTAGGTGGTTTTAGAATTGATAGACCTTAGTCAATCCCTTTTTCCCTGTGGTTCGACCCTTAACTTGCCATTTCTACGTTCATAGTGGTTGTTCATTAGGTTTATAAATATTGTTTGGAAAGCGATTCTTAGTGCCTTAACGACACACTAAAAACCTCTTATCAATGATTTTTCTAAGATTTATGTTGCTGAGAAAGAGAGTTGCTGCTATAAGTGGTATGGAGGACTTTGGGGGGCGAAGCTTGCGGCTTTTCTCTTATCCATCTTACGGCTATAAGAAAGGTACGAAAAATTCTCTTCTCCATCTTGCGGTGAGTGTTCCACTTTGCGATCTTTTGTGCACATGAGGCTGATAAGAAGATGGTAACCATGGTTGGCCGTTTGAAATACTATGGTTGAATTTTTGAGGGGTGGACTCTAGCCAGGATGTGCATTGTTAGGACCACGCAGGCTACAACTTGGAGCCCATTGACACTACTCCAAAAAGAGATCAAAGCGGCTGAGGAGGATGATCATGAGGTTGACGTCTAGGGATTTGTGCGGTCATCCTCGACGAGCTCTTAAGGATGGTGTTGTTACCCATGATGTTATTAGTTGTGTTTTTTATTATCTTGCCTTTTGTCAAAAAAAATACTACAATCATTATGTCAGCTTTATTAGCTTGTTCTTTGTCAGATTTTGGCGAATATTTACAAGTTCAGAATTGGAGGGTTCATTATAGCTTTATTTTCAACTTCCCTTACTTGAGCTCACTGACTCATGTTCGGTGATCAGCCGAATCAAATTCTCTTGGGGTGAGGTAAGCAAGGATAGTACCCCGAACGCTCCTTGCTTTTGTTTGAGGAAAGATTTTCGCATAGGTTATTCTTTCTCCAACCTCAGTGCCTTATTTTCTCAAAGCATGATTGCGGCTTTGATAACTTTTATGGGGCGTTAGCTATATTTCAGGCATTTATGTAATTAAAATATCAATCGGGGCAAGCATATCAAGTAATTAAAAGTTGATGCACATTAAAGGTGCACAAGACAACACAAACTTTTTCTAATTCGTAAAGAAAACGACATAAGTGGTTTTTTCGACTGAGATTCCTTATTTCCGTTGAATCTTTAGTATTTTGGCCTTTTGATTTCTATTACCCATACACTGTAGAAAATCCTTTTGATTTCTTCCTTGCACGTTTTCCACTCATACTCCAAATCTAGGGTTTGACAGACAAAATTAATTTGGGAGAAATTTTAGGGTTTCAAAGAGGAAATAAAGTGATTTTTAGATCTAGTATTTTATATAAAATGGAGGGGGAAAAGATAGCAAAATAAAAGAACTAAAATACTAAAGATTCACCGAAAATAGGGAAACTCTGGCAAAAAAACCACTTATGTCGTTTTTTGCACAGATTAGAAAAAGTTCGTGTTGTTTTGTGCACCTTTTTTGTTGGTGCTTTTTGTGCAACAAACGTATAGTTTTTGCTGTTTGATCCAATTTTTCCTATTAAATATAGAGAATAATTAAAACTTAACATAAAGCAATCTCTAATTATTGGCATAAAATTATTAACGACATAATCAAGTTCCTAACAAGCATAAAATTAAGGTTAGAAAGCGTGAAATTGAAATAAAATTAAATACTCCTTATTGCAAGTACAAAAGCATAGTGTTTTTTAAACAAAATACTTTTTAAGAAAATCTATATTCCAATGGCTCAACAATTTCTTGCCATTTATCCTTTGGAGCCTAGAGGTTCTGGGGTTGTGGTTCTTCAGGAATCTGGTATGACCCTTCCCAAGTAACAAAGAGATTATTAGCCACCCTTGCTTTTCGGATTGCCACTACACTTCTAAGGACGAGGTCTCTGACTCTTAAGTGTTTGGCGTGCATGCGCCGTTTATACGCTCTATTGAACCGGTTTTCATATGCAACTTGGCGCAAGTGTGCGATTTCTCTAGTCTCATCTAGGAAATCCAAGGCCTTATTTAGGGTTTGTTCATTGATCTTTGGTTCATATATTCTGACCTTTAGGTTTTCTAACCCAAACTCAATATGTAAGACTGTCTTGGAAACATTCACCAGCTTGAAAGGTGTTCCACCAGTGGCCTATTTCTCACTCACTCTTTCTTAGTCGCTCTTAGTATGTACTTGGGATTTCTTCTAGCCACTTGGGTTTTTTTTGTCGTCGAGCCTCTTTCTGAGGCCTAATAGAATTTTTTTGTTTGTGACTTCAGCTTACCTGTTACTATGTGGGTGACACACTGTTGAGTAGGCAAACTTAAAATTGAAGTCATTAGAGAGGCTCACGGTTCTTATTGTCAAATTGACTTCCATGGTCAAACAGAATAGCAAAAGGTATCCCTTATCGAGTGAGGATGTTTGTCTAGATGAACTTCTGGACATTTTGCTCTATGATGTAGGCTAAAGGCTCCGCCTCAATCTACTTAGTGAATCAGTCTGCAACAACTACTAAGAACTTCTTTATATGAGTTTCTTGGACGAAGGGTCCTAGAATGTCCATCCCCATTAGGGGAAATGGGTTGCATGTCTTTACTTTGTTGATGGGTCATTGGTGTGTGAATCTGGCACTTTTCAAACTTTTGAACCAACTCCTCAGTGTCTTTCATCATGGTTGACCAATAATCTCTTGCACCCAAAGCCTTATGAGCCAAGGTTCAACCTCCTATGTGAAACCGCAGATTCCCAAGTGGATCTCTCTCAAATCATAATCAACATATATGGGGCCTACATACTTTACCATTGGAGAAGAGAATGATTTATGTAGAGCTCTTCTTCCAACAAGCAAAACCTCGGCGACTCTTTTTGACCATTCTAGCCTTTATAGCATCATCAGGTAACTCTCCTCTCAACTAATACGCCAAGATAAGATCCATCCAAGACTCTTTGATTGTTATGTCGAATATTGCCTCTAGTTGTTTGATGATTGATAAGTGAGGAGTAGCTTCACTCATTAGGGTTAGTTTAGGCCTTCTTTAGGTGAAATTAGATCATTTTGCATCCCTTTTCTTTACTTTTTCCATCTTTTCATTCATTGCATCTTCTGCATGTAGTTTTAGTGCATTTGAATGTTAGTGAGTTAATTTGTATATAGGCTAGTTTAGGCATTGCATGTAGTTTCATTGATCCCCCTTCCCCTCCTCTAACAATTCTCTTTTAGCGGCTTGTATGAAACAATGAAGACAGGGGCATGAAAACAGGGGAGCAGTCTCTTCAAATTCAACAAAGAGATTGCCCCATATAGGCATATTGAAGATGGAGATGCAAGAATCTAGAGCGTCATGGCCTGGAGAGATCACCTTGCATAACAAGGAACGATCGCTCCACTGCTGCATATCTTAATTCTCTATTTTGTGATTACGACTTTACCCTTATTATTATGGGAGTATTTAAGCCCTTATTTGTAATCATGAATTACTTAATTTCTATTTGTGATATATTTTATTTAGTTTGAGAAAGTTTTAGAGAGAGAGGTTGTAGCTTTAGAGTGAGAAAGTAGGTCTAGAGATTGTGAATTGTTGATTCGAATTTTGATATTGTTCAAGAATTCCTTTAATCATCCAAATTTATGACTATTGTTCTTCTTACCTTTGTTGATCATCTTTAATCTATATTTTTATACTGTTCATGCTTAATTACTCCATGTTTAGTATTTATCTCACCATTATTAAACTTGGCATGTTGATTCAAGATTTGTCTCATATCATTTCCATGTCTAGTGACTAGTTTGTTATATAGGGGAAGGCGATGACTTTATTGATCATTTTTTGACCATAAGTCAAGTTTGGGGTTTGATTTAGTTGAGATGGGGTTGCTAACTTGTTTGATTATCATGTTTAACTCATTGATCACCATTTGAGCATAATATGGATACTCTAGGTGAAGGCCGGATTGTGAAATGAAGCCTAGAGTTGACCATAAGTTAGTTGTTAGGTTGACTTTGCCATGAGATAGGACTTTGACAATCTAGGACTCTTGTTTATTCATTATAAGTTGTAGAAATATTTGGTTGATTTACCATACCATGGGAATAGGTGTACATGTGGTTGGTTCATTAGGTTTTTCTAATTAGCATGGGAAAGTAATTAGAATACTTTAATGAATTGTCCCCTAATCAGCCCTATTGACTTCCCCTTAGTTGGCTATTAGTTAATGTTTGGTTGATTGGTACCCTAGTGTTTCCTCTACTGAATTTCATACTTGAATTTAGTTTATGGATTAATTAGTAGTTAATTAGATTACAAAACAGAAAATAATTTTAGCTCATAGCAATCATAGGACACTTAGTAGTTAACCTTGCTTCCTTGTGGAATCAAACCTTACTTATCATATATTTGGCTAAGGTAGGTTTGTAATTTGGCACGTATACAACGTCCGTGTCAAATTATAGTGTTGTTTCCAGGAAAGCAACAGATAACACTAATTTGAATTGTATTTTGAGACTAAGTCATTCTCTATTCTCTCTTCATTTATGGAATAATTTTTGCATCATTTCTAACCATATGCTTAGCATTGGTTCTGTAAGCAAGAACATCTTAAGACACATTTAAAAAATGGCAGGTTTCTCAATTCCACAATTCGAGAACGAGTCATTTTGAAGGTATTTCACTAGAGTACAAGATTCATTTCGAATCAACTATAGGTGTGAGCTATGGAAGACAAGTGAAATAATTCATGTCGAGTTGAATAACTTTACTCGATGTGTGAATAAGGATATGCACAATGGGAAATTTCAAGCTCCTTCTTTCAATAATGCTTGGTTTTAATACATTTGGTTAACTCTAGACACGTATAAGTGGGCCATGGGCAAGAATCCTATGCAAGTTTAACTAAACTATGTTATATCTCCTCCCTCTTCTCCGAGTTGTTATAAAATGAATTAAAAGAATCAAGATTTATATTTATCGAATGATAGTATGAATCACAATGATGCCTCGCTAGTATTGAGGAACCCGTGAGCTATTTGATCAAATCAAGAAATTGGTGAGGAAACGCAACTCTCTTGAATTTAGGTGGAAAGATGATGCTCTAAAGTTGTTTTAATGATGTGAGTATAAGATTGATGTGCCTGAGAGAGATGAAAAGAAAAGAGGTTGAAAAGGATGTTGATGAATCTAGGTCTTTGATTGATATTGATGGTGGTTCTTCCCATCAAGAGAAGAGAATGCATTTATATATTTTGGTGTAGTGATGAAGATGAGTCATACTTATGTTGGATGAATCCGATTCATGAGGAGAAAGATAAGGATTTTGAGTAAATTTGTGAGTCCCTTGATTTCATTTTTGCATCTCCCTCTTCTATTGACTTCAATGTTCAATATTTTCCTATCCCACCTCGATTGTTCAATGACCATGATTCCCTTAGGAAATAATAGTCCTTGCTTGTGGTTTATGATGTTGACGATGAATTAGGAGATAAACTTCCTATTCCACCCTCTCACATCCCATTTCTAGGAGGCTTGATCTTACTCCTTACTTTCCTATTTCTTATCCTCACTGTCTCAAATCCCCACCATTCGAGGAGTCTTTTACCTCTTCTGACCCTCATAATGCTATTGTTGATTCCATAGGAGCATAGATGTATGGTGATAATAGTTTTTTCTTCATTTTCTTTTTTCCCTTTTTTATTTTTATTTTGTTGGGAAATTTCCTGAGGTACCCCTTATGTTAGAAAAAATTCCTTTGGGTACCCAATTGGTTTTCGACCTAACTCAAATGCCATTGGTTTGATTTTGATTTTTCCTTATAAATAGTTTTGATTCTATCACTTCTCTTTACTTTTCCTTATTTTTATTTCTTTTTCTTTGACATTTTTGGTAGTTGAATTTGGAGAAACAAAAAAAGAGAGAAAAAGTAATTAAAATAAAAAGGATAAATAGAGGGAAATAATGTGTGAAGTGAACATGAAGGAAAAAATATATATATAATGGTTGAAGTTGAAAATATGAAGGTTGGGAAATATGAGGTAAATTGAGAAAAAGTTGGAAGTTGAAATAAGAATTTAAAGTGAGCAGAGAGAGGCGAGCGCTAGAGTAGTGGCGCGAGCGTTTCGTTTAACAAGGAGTGATCGCTCCTCGGAATAGATGGAAATGCAAACAGGGGAACAAGAAATGGAGTTGGGGAAGAGTGAGAGAGGAGCAAGTGCTCCAGCTACAAAGCTATCGCTTTGTTTTACATGGAGCGAACGCTCCACAGGAAAATCCACACGTTGTTTTGTGGAAATCCATGAAATAATATAGGGCCCCACATTATCATATTGTCGATCTGTTCACCACCCAACTTCACCTCTCACATTAATCATCTCATTTCATCTTTTCACCTCTCAAACTCCCTTCCCCTCTCTCTCTTCAAACTTCATTAACACCCTACATTCCAACCGCCATTTCTCCTTCATTTCTCATCTTTTTTTATTAATTCTTCACCAAACCTTCACTAGTTTCTCCCCTGTACACAAAGAGCCCACTTTCCTTAATACCCCCCAAATTTGAAATTTTCTTAAACTCTAGTTTGAGAAATTGAGGGTCGGATCTTGAAGTTTGAAGCAGGAGGAACTCAAATTGGACTTGAAGAAGCGAAATTGACTTCGTTGGACGTTTTCTTCACCTGTCTTAAAGAGGTTGGTGAAATGCTTGCCCCAACGTCCTCTTTTCCCTTAGTTTTTGGTTTAAATTTTGAAATTTTGATGAATTTGTGTTACTTGTGGGTATTAGGTGCTAGATTTTAATAGATTTTGATTTTTTGTGATTTTTTCCTTTTTCATCTCTGATTTCCTAAACTTTTTTTTTAGTTTTTCTTATAGTTCTTAGGTTTTTTTTGTGAATAAATTGTTATTTGGGAATAAATTGTTGATTGGTGACTACAATTTAGGTGTAGACCTCTTTATTGCCTAATTCGATTAAGATAAAGCATCTCCTTTATTTTTGGAAACTTATCTCTGTTGAGTAATCCTCTCTAAACTCCACGTATATTTCGTTCAAGAAAGAAAAGTAAAGACGTAGCTCTAACCTTTCCCAAAACTCTTCAATCACCATTCCGTCTCTGAAGTTTGTCAACCCGATAATAAATGGGTTCTTCAAGAGATTACCCTCTCTCGATTCTACCATGGTTCCACTCTTGAAGCCTAAGGAATCCAATAAGACGTATGCTCAAGCCTTACTAGCCTAGGTTGGTACCGCTTTCATACACTATATGCTTTAACATATGAGCGAGTCACTTTCGAATTATTAGCCTCGTTCGAGAGAAGTGAAGTTGATGAGGAAGAAGGAGAGTACGAAATATCTTTCCAACTATTCAATATGTAACACCCCGTGTTTACTAACTATAAATAAACTTAAATAAATGATTTAAAAGACAAAAACAGTGGTAGCGAAAATACCATCGAGACGGAAATGCCACTCTACGGATAATTAAACTATAATCATTAATAGAAAACAAGCTCAATAATAAATTAAACCTTCAAAGATATATAGGGTGAGGCCTCATACTCTCATCACAAAATGTTTCCAAATCATCATAAAATTATCCAAAATTAACAACAAAAATAAAATAAACCAGTATCCCAAATTAATCATAAGGCAATATTCAAAAGAAACTTGTACTACTTTTTAAGAACTATTAAGAAAGAGGTCTTAATCGCTATTTTATAATGCTCATCTATAATGAAAAGCACTACTTCCTTGGCCAAATCTCACAACCTCTGTCCAAACAGTTATAAGTCTAAACTTCCACATCTGTGAAATACGATAACAACAATTCACAATCAGTGGGAAGTAACTAACAGCTCTCCTAGTCTAATCTAAGATTCAAATAACAGACTACAAATATGTAAGAGAAAATGTCACATACATACTAAAAATTTTCAAATACGGCAAGGTAAACATAGGAATAACCATTATTTATCTCTCCATTAGAATTTGATATGTGGCACCCCCTACTTCCTTAAAAAGAAATGTGTTGGTGCTGTGAGTGCACGCATGACTTTTGGTGAGAATTGCATATATATGGGTGTGTTAATCTGGCAACATGTAATGCCTTGTCAAGTGGATGCTTTCCATATTTGCTGGACACTAGGCCTCACAATTATGAGAACCACATATATTTGTGGTTCTCTTCGACTTTGAGGGATTTACACGAACAATAAGAAGGCCTACTTTAAAAATTTAGCCATTAAGGGATTTTCACAAAAGTGCCCATCAACAAACTTCTTGTTACTTCTTATTAAGTAAGATGATAGAATGAATATTGAATCGTATCAAATTTTCAATTACGTACTTATTAAGGCCTTGTTCTATTCGGCTGAAATCACCTAAGCTGAACCGAACTAAGTTTTAATTAATAATAAATGATAATTAAATAATAATACATTATTAAATAATTATTCTAATGATACATAATAATAACCAATAATAGTAATTGATGAGATTAATAATACTCCCTGCATTCCCATTTGATGTTCTCATTTTCCTTTTTGGGATGTTTCAAAAAGTTTTTCCCACTTTAAATCTTTTCGTTTTTAAGAATATTTATTTCCTCATCTTACCCTTTAACAACCAAATATTAACTATATTTTTTACTTTTTGTCTTACACATGACCCACTTTAAAATATTTTATTTCCTAATCACTCATTTTTCTTTCTCTCTCTTACTTTTTCAAAAGCAAATAGGTACCAAAGTACATTTTATACAATATAACATTAAAATGATTCTCATCCACCTCAATTTGCATTGATTTTCCCCCATATTGTAAATGAGAAAATCAAATAGGAACGGAGGGAGTACCATTTTAGTTGTTAATAATTGATAATTATTAAAAATGAATAAACAATAGTAGTAATACTAAATAAATAGAAGTAATAATTAATGATAATAATAATAATTAAGCCAAAGTAATTACTATTATTATTATTATTATTATTAACAATTAATGATGATTATATAATAATAATGTCTAAAAAATAAATTCATATTACTATTATAATAATAAGAATTAATAATATAATACTCCTTTTTTAAAATTTTTTTTTTTTGACAATCTTACAAGCAAAGAAGCTTAACATATCCTACTACATCGCTCTTCATAGGCTAGCACGTGTGCAGGCCCAACTTGACTACGGGGAACTTTAATACAGAAAAAAGACGTAAAACGAGAAGCTAACATAAGGATACGTTTGACCAAATTAACACAAAGGGATTCACAGTCGTCTGGTTGCCTTAGCGCAGAAACAACCTCATGAGAATCGACGCCAATCCACAAACGTGTGCCAAAATGTTCAGCTGCACCTGCACCTGCATATAAAGCAAGAAGTTCAGCATGTAGAGGAGAAGAAGCAAAAACACGTTCAGCCCCTGTATGAAGCCGTCCATCAACCAATTGGAGACACCATCCGACAGCTGCTGTAATATGTCCTTGGTCATTCTTCTTCTAGGCACCATCAACTAGCAACCGCAAAGCGTCATATGTAGATTCCTGTCCCAAGACAAAGGCATATTGGGAGGTAACCAGATTATCCGTTAAAGTAGTGGCAAGAGAAGGCTTGGTGGTGATAGTATAGGCTTCTATGAATCGTGTTGCTGTAGCTTGAGACTGTTGTAGAATCTGTGATGGAGACCATGCTACTTGTTGGAAGATAGTTGCATTGTGAGTACACCAAATTGTCCATAGCATAGCCGTGAATTGCATGACCAAATGGTCTTGTGGCGTTTGCACTTTGGCGAAGTAAGTGAGGAAACCTTTAACCCAATCCGACTGACCCATATGACTTATTGTGGCGCGGATACCAAAGGAGGAGGCCGCCCATAACCGGCTGGTGATTGTACAATCACGAAATAAATGGGCTGCTGTTTCTGGGTCGTTGTTACACAAAGGGCACAAAGTAGAGTCGTTGATCGATCTCTTTCGCAAATTATCTTTTGTAGGAAGAGAGTCATTGAGGAGACGCCAGAGGAAAAGTAACCATTTTGGGGGAAGCTTCTGTTTCCAAAAAACCTTCCAAAATAAGGAGGGAGGCGTAGGAGAAATAGTGTGACTCAGACACCACCAGTAACCAGACTTAAAGGAGTACCGGCCATTGCGCGAAGACCGCCAAACTAGTTGATCTGGAGTATGCTCCTGATCTGGCGCAAGCAGATAGATAAGATGCGCTGAGCCGTTGGTGTAGAGAAATATTGCCAAATCAAAGAACTATTCCAAGTGCCATCCTGACTTAGCAAATCACTAACTTTAATAAGATGCGCAAGACATGGTTGCCTCATTTGGAGGGGGAAGTCACCAAACCATCCAGGGTGGATGATATTCGTAGCCTTACCATTATTTATCCTCGAGGTAAGTCTAGTAGAAAATGTCTTAGAAACGTTCACTAAACCATGGAAAGCCCATGAGGAGGTGTTGTAAATACCCTTGAATGTTGTATGGGGGTGGTCTTATATTTAGCATGGAGGATGCGGCTAACCAATAGTTGAGGGTGGTTAACGCCAAGCTGTTTGAAACAAGGTGGCTTTATTCAGAACTTCCAGATTTCTCATTCCCAAGCCTCCTTGATGCTTATGTGGATATAAGTGATCACTTTTGCACCAATAAAATGGGCGCTTATCCGCCACTCCGACCCACCAAAACTTTAGCAAAGGTGCACTCATTTGTTTGATTGTATGTTTTGGCAGGAGGAAAACCTTCATTAGATGACTAGCTAAAGCGCTAAGAACAAAATTAATGAGGGCAAGACGCCCAGCTGGGTTAAGCCGCGCAAACTTCCAGGATGAAACCTTCTGTTGTACTCGTTCAACAAGGAAAGCAAACAAGGCCGTAGACTTTCCATTTGCTTCAAAAGGATAACCCAAATAGTGATGGAATGAGGGTACAGATTGAACCTCCAAAGGTCGTCGAAGATGTTCAATGAAATGTGAAGGAGTGTTACGACTGAATTTGACCACTGATTTGGAAAAACTGACCATCTCTCCAGAGATAGTACAAAAGACATCCAAAAGAAAACTAATATGCTTACAAGATGCCTGTGTAGCTTTGAAGAAGATCAAGGCGTCGTCAGCAAAAAACAGGTGAGAAATAGGAGGTGCTCCCCTGCTAATCCGAATACCAGTAATGTTACCCAAGGTTTATTCCGTCTTCAAACGGTGACCCAAAACCTCCATGCAGAGAAGAAAAGATAAGGAGAGAGGGGGTCTCCCTGACGAAGTCCAGCACTAGGAGTAAAGGATTGTGACGGAACCCCATTAACTAACACAGAAAAGCTCACTGTATGAACACAACCTATAACCCAAGTAATCCACAGCCGGGGAAAATTCATGGACCGCAAAGTTTGTTCTAGAAAAACCCAGCGTATGCGATCGTAGGCTTTGTTAAGGTCAATTTTTAAGGTAGAAAATGAATCTGACCACGTTGCTTGTTATTCATCCAGTGGATCACCTCATGTCCCAGTAGGATACTATCACTCATTAATCGTCCCGGAACGAAAGCATTTTGTTCGAGACCAACCAGACAAGGAAGAATAGCCTTCATTCTATTAACCAAAACCTTGGAAATGAATTTGTAGACAGAATTACAGAGGCTAATAGGTCGATACTGTGCTGCCTCCTAGGGTTGCATAACCTTCGGGATTAAGGTAATGAATGTACGATTCAATTCACGAAGCATATGACCCCCACGGAAGAAGCTCTGAATTGCCTTGAAAACATGATCTCCAATAATAGGCCAGTTTCGTTTAAAGAATACAACTGGAAAACCATCCGGCCCCGGAGCCTTAAGAGAATGCATACCAGAAAGAGCTAAATCTATTTCCGCCCTTAGAATAGGCCTACTTAAATCCCGTTGCTGGGTTCCCGTTAGGGTGGGTATCTCACTAAACCAAAGAATATCTGGTGATAGAGGAGAAAAGAGTTCTTGAAAATACAAACTAGGAAACCTCATCAATGGCTCAAGGCTCCGTTACCCATGTGCCTTCCCGAGTTTGGATAGATTTAATCCTGTTAATGCTTAGTTGCTGATTAACACTTCTGAAAAAGAAACCCGTAGGGCTATCCCCATAGCGATCCTAAGAAGATTTGGCGCGTTGCCGCCAATACAACCATTGGATATCCGCGTGGTTCTCATAGTCACGATGAAGAGCAAGTTCGTCATGCAAATTGGCCTCCGTTAAGCAACCTTGTACATATGATAAATGTTGGACGACATTGTTCCATTGCAATCCATGTGCATGTCGATAACTAAGACACCACTTTTTGAAAAGTTGCTTGATACTAGATAAGCATCTCATAAGGCAAAACATGTAAGATCCGGGCCATTCCCTACGAGTTTTTTGTTTAACTATACCAAGAATCTCACGAAATTGAAGGCACCAAGACTCAATTTTGTAAGGTCGATTAAGACTTTCCTCATGAGGAGTACAATCAAGGACAATCGGTCCATGATCCGAAAGGAAAATAGGCAGATGCCAAAGCATAGCATTCGGGAAAGTAAGGCGCCATTCATATTCACAATATGGCCTATCTAAACACTCAAAAATACAATTTTCTCCAAGTTGACTATTCGTCCAAGTAAAGGGAGGTCCTTGAAAGGGAATTTCAAAGAAACGATTGTAAAGTCTCCAGTTAGAAAAAGCCAAACTACCAGGTATAGTTCGTTGTCCCCCTTTCTTTTGTTGTGAATATTCTATCTGATTGAAATCCCCTAAGATGACAATATTTGAGTAAGTGCCAGAACGAAGCTGTGTCATTTGTTCCCAAAGAGGCAAACGATCCTCTTTCCGAGGAGCCCCATACAAAAACAAGGTAAAGTACTCGAACTGAAGAATCTTTATATTACACAAAATGTAGTTCAAGGTACATGAAATAACAACTAGGTTGACAGAGGGTTTTCTACATACTACTAAACCACCACTATGCCCTACAACAGTAACACCCTGAACATTCGGGTAACCAAAACGAGTAGCTACAGGTACAAAATGAGCTACATCGCATAAAGTTTCACAAAGAAAAAGAACATCCACTGAAAACAACTTAAGAACATAAACTAAATAAGGGGCTATTGGTGTGTCCTTTATGGCCCTACGCACATTCCAACTCATAAGTTTCATTTTCCATTTGAAGGCTGTCCACGGCCAGCCACGCCGTCATCCTCCTCATCAACCCTTTCATCCCCATCAGAAAGTCCATACTTAAGCCGAGTCATACACCCGCACTTTCCATGGTATTTACACTGCCTCTTAAGAAGTTTAGACGGCGAGACTATAGTAGGGCCATAATATGCAATAGTGCCACAGGAGAGTGGCGCTTGCCACCCACTTTCACCATCAAGTCACTTGAAAAGCTGTTGGAGGTTTCACCAAGTTTGAGTTTCTTAATCTTTCGGCTCATAACCTCTTCCTCATCAGACACACAAGAAAATAAATATTCCAAATCCCTACACATGTCCAGCCCAGTGATATCACGTATTTATATAGATTTTTCTCCCTTATTTACAAGCTAATTTGTGCGACATTGGAGCTCTTGGGAGCTATTTTGTGCTAACTATCGTATATAGTTGTGGTTTTGTGTCTTAGTGTTGAATTGCAGGTTTTAGGGAGTTTTCTCCCTATTCCCGAGCCATTTGGAAGCAACCACGGCTTTACGAGATGTTACGAGGCACGTAGGATGGCTCACGAGCTTTATGGGTAGTTTAGGAGGTCCCAAGACCTCTAAACGTGAAGAATTAAGAGCCAAAGAGTCAAAAAGGAGATTTCCGTACTCTGATGGCCCGATCGGGCGAAGTATTTATGATCGGGTACAAAAGTCGCGGACCCGATCGGGCAAGACGTGCCCGATCAGATCGGGCGAGAAGACATGCGCCTGACCCGATCGAGCACCCTCTGCCCGACCCGATCGGGTCGGGTGCTCCTAGGTCTTGTTGTGATGCTGCTTGAGAGGAGAGCGAGGCTAAGCAATTTTGCGCCAGGCCCGATCGGGTGATGTTGCTGGACCCGATCGGGTGGGCCGCAATTCATGACTTAGGTTGCTGTGCTGCTGCTCTGGGACGTGAAACAAAGAGGCAAAAATATTTCACTATAGGCCCGATCGGGTCCTGCGCATTTTCTCGCGATTTTTGACTTTTGTTTTCGCAATTAGTTTGACTTTGAGGGGTATTATAAATACCTTTTCCTCATTATTTTAGAGACATCTTTTATTCCAGTTTTTCCATTGTTCTTAGTTTAGCTTTACTTTAGTTTAAACACTTTAGATTAGATTAAAGGTGATTGAACCTATTCGATTTCAATAAAAGATCCTGCTTTCTATCAATTGGTATTCCTCTTTACCCTAATCTCTTTTATTATTCTTAATTGCTTAGCTTAAGTATTTAATTATTCATGATGCAATTGTTAGGGTTTCATATTAGTTTTGTTGTTGCTAATTCGATTATGAGTGAGTAGTTCTCTTTCTAGGGTGTTAGATAGGAAAGCCATGTTTATACCATGATTGTGATTTAGATTTCTATCAACTTCTAGGGCTTGATTAGGGTGATTGTGATGTGGTTTGTTCTTATTGAGTAATTAATGTCAGTGTACAATTTCATTGATTGCTTGTGGTTAATAGTTGTTTGCACAGATCCGTCTTACGACTAGAGGCCTAGGACACGTCAGTAGTTCTGATTACGTTAGTGAACATGCGGCATATGTTGAACTATGAGCGTTGAGTCTTAACTATAGCTCAACACATGCTCTAATCCCCCGACTCTTGACTTAGGTTTTGATAGTAGTTGACCCTATTTGATTGGTATAAGCATGGTGGACCAACCTAATACCCTAGGTTTTTAGTCCATAGTTAATTCCTCGATTTAATTTGTCTTCTTTAGTTTAATCTTTAGTTCAGTTAATTCTTCTCTGATTTGATCTGAAGTAGCTGATTGGTTGAATATTAATTTAGAAACTCTGTCTCCCTGTGGATTCGACCCTGCTTCCATTGACTACCATAGTTAGAGGACTATAGGTTTATCTTTGATTAGGTGATACGACTAAATCCTGTCACCCAGTCACCGGTGAAGAAGGAGGGGCTATACATCCAGAAGTGCTTGAACTATGACACGAGGAGCAAAAGCCATGGTGTCAACGGAGATAGGATAATCCGAACTAGGGAGAGTAGTAGATGATTGATGTTGAGTTTGAACTAGGAGACGATCTTCCGATGTAAATATCAACGAAGAAGAATCACCTAGGTTGAAAAGTGCACGGCCACGCTTACGGCTACCCAGATATTTGTGCACAATATTGTACTCAGATGTAGGCATAAGTTTGCTAAGAAAATTCATAGTGGAAGGTTTGAAAGGAGGAAGTGTAGAAACAGGAGGTTGGTATTTAGGGTTAAGAAGAGAAAGGTATTTAAAGAAGCAAGATATTGCAAGTGGATAGAAATGTGAAGGAGGATGGCGTAATGAGGAGCATAGGGGAGAAAGACTAGGACGGCAGTCATTTATTATAAAGTATAGGGGAATAAGTGTTGTGTAGAGTTCCAAGAGAGGGGGGAGGAGAGAAGTAGTTGGAATTCGGCCATACCCTTTAATGGAAATAAAGATACACCTTGAAAATCTTTGCTAAAATCTTCTGAGCAATTAAAGAGGGGGGATAATACCTTGGTTATGTCAGAAAGAGTGGAAGTGCATGTACTTCCATTAATGGAGGCCAAAGTCAGGTTGCCACTTGCTCCGGATGCGTGGAATGAGGGGGAAAAGACACGTAACCTTTTCGAACAAAGCTGAAGTTGAACATCAGACGGCCGTTTCTGCTGATGCGAGTTTGATGTCACCCAAACCTGCTTACCCATATTCACAGATGGGTCGGATTGTACCTCCGAAACTGTGACATCCACGAGGGCATGATGACGGGTCTCCTTACCACCTGATTCAGAGTGTGTTTGGGGTTCATAGGTGGGAGAAGCTGACCCCGAACCCGAACTAGAAGAAGAAAACGATTGGTGGTTCCCACCAGCACCCGAAGGACCCCCGATCTCCCAACAGTGAGGTTGTCCATCATCATCGTCATTATTATCCGAATCCCAAGAAGTGTCTTGATAATGTTCCCATGAACGAGAAGTTCGGGGAAAAGATATATCTACCCTTGTGGTACGAAACCGTTCAATCCGTTTAAGACCCACAATTTTGTTCGAGAAAAGGGGTGAAGCCGGTTCCCTAACTAAAAATTCCTGTGGTGAAGTGCCCAATTCGCGTAATCGTGCATTAATTTTAGATTCTGCAGCCATAAAAGAAAGTTTGCAACGAGAAGTAAGATGTCCTATGCATGCACACTTTGAGCAAAACACAAAAACGCCCTCATATCGCATTTGAACCCATATGCGTGACCCATCTTGCATTTCGACGAAGAATCCCGGAACTAAAGGTTTTTCAAGATTAATCCACATACGAGCCCTCATAAAAGGTAGCACCGAACCCGATCTGGAGTGGTTATCGAACTTAAAAATGAAACCAACCTTTTCAAGAGCCCTACGGGCCAATGAAATGGAATTATAAAGAACGGGAATGCCTTCTAGACGAACCCAAATAGGCGCAAAGTTGAACTTCATTTCCGAAAGAGCACTTTTAGGGGTCATGGCATTGAACACCATCATAGCACCTTGGTAATTCGCCATACCCAAATTATTTAACCCATCCCAATCTTCAACATGAGTACACATAAACAAGAAGAACTTACCCACTTTTCTAACATTAATTTCTGCATTAGTAGTCCAGTGGTTGTCCACCCATTCCACTATTTCTTCTTGATCAAAATACGATAGTCGCGAAATCTCCCAACCACAGTGAACTTGAGCATATCCGCTACTTGAATATGATCAGAGGGGTTTACCTTGATGATCGGACCCAAGCGACAGTTGCCGTTGTTGTAGTTGGTGAAAATAGGGTGGTGATTTGCTTGCATGTCGCCGGAAGCTCGAGTTTGCATGGTTGCTGTGAGGTTGAGGGAATGAGATGATGGTGGAAAAGGATGAGAAGTTGATTAGAAGAAGGAAATGGCTCAAAGTAGTTGAAAAAACCAAGTAATTATAATGAAATCTGAACTGGTAGTTGAAACGCTAGTGACTTTGGGTAGAGAAAGAAGTTAATTCTCTAGCTCAATGTTTAGAGTGAGAGGCTCTCAAGATGAAGAGAGAGAAATTTTTTTACATCTATTACTTAATATAATACTCCTTCCGGTTTTTATAATAGCGACATTTGCTTTTTCGCACGAACCAAGGAAAAAATGCAAAATTAAGAGAGAAGGATGGTAAAAGTAAGGAAAAAGTGAAAAAGGTAGAGAGAAGGAGAGAAAAAGTAGGACATAAGTGCATTAATTAGGTGGGTCAACCTACCAACTATGATAAAAGGTAGAAGTGTCTCAATTAAATAAAAACACCTCTAAATGAAAAAATGTCTCTTTTAACAAAATGGAGGCAGTAATTATTAGCAATAACAATAATAATAATTAGGTCGAGTCGCACAAAATTGCAACCCAAAACATTTGGGCTTGGTTTGGCTTGGTTTATGGGCCCATAAAGTGGGTTGGTTTGTGCTATTAAGCAAAACATGGATTGCGATTTATGGTTGATCTATAATATTCAAACCAAACCGCCAGTTGGCAAAATAAAACAACAATTTCAAATCAGGATACTCGAATTAAGATAAATTATGGGTAACCGCAAACTGCACTGCATCAGACCGTTTTATGTGGTGCGGTTTGGGTCGGCTTAGAAAAATCTCAAACCGTTTTAGTGTGGGTTGGTTTGGGTTATGTTACAAACTACACAACCCAAACTATGCTCAATCCTAATAATAGTGATAATGACGAATGAAAATGTAATAAACATAATATACAAGTACAATATATAACAATAATGAGTTTATAAAAACAAGGGTTTTTCTATGATATACCCCCGTGGTTTTACGTTTTCTATGTTTTACCCCATGATTTTGAAAACTTTCTTTTGTACCCTTGGTCTTATATTTTTTAATCAGTTGTACGCAAATCCAGTTTGATGAGAATTTAATTTTCGGTGTTCCAGTTTTTCAGTTTGATAAGATTTTGTTTTCAGAATGTGATGTAAGGGTTTTTAAGGGTTTCTGACATGTTTAACTACTGAAAAAGTGTGTCTTTACCTCATTTTTGCATGCTGAGGATTTTCGCTTTGGGGAAAACTCATTAAAAAATGTACAACCAAGGGTATAATAGAAAGATTTTAAAATCATGGGTTATAACTTAGAAAACGTAAAATCACGGGGGTATATCATAGCAAAACCCTAAAAACAATCTTCAAAAATGGGCTTGTGCTCTCTAACCATGGCGATTTAAGCGCACGATAGCGTGCTTTGTTAACGTGCACTTCTCTTGCAATGGCTAGAAAGAAAAGGTCTCAAGCTCAGGGAAAAGCTGGAGAAGGTTTAGGGAGTATTGCTCAGATGACTGGTAACTCTCAATCGGGCAATAACTAGGCTACCAAAGTATAATCCAATGGAACAATGTCGATGGAGAAGACTGGTAAGTCTCATCATACCTCTGCTTCTAAGAGATTGAATCTTGAGGATGACTCTGACGTCGTTAATCCGGTGTGGAATACTTTTTGATAATGCTAAGCTTGCTCGTAAAGGTCAATCCCTTCATTTTGTTACTCCTAGTGATCATCTAGGTAAATCCGTAGCTAAGCTTATGCAATCTGATATTGAGCCATTAACTAAGAAGTGGGAGAATGCCATGATTTTGTATGTTGTTGGATTCAACCCTACTTTAGCTGCTTTTAGACGATTTATTTCGACTTAATGGAATAATGTTGTTGAGCCAAAATTGTTCTATCATGATGAGGGATATTTTGTTGTTCACTTTCAATCCCTTGAGGATAAAAATGAGATATTATTTGTTGGTCCTCATCTTCTCAATGGCAAGCCTATTATTGTTAAGACTTGGTCTCCCTAGTTTAACTTTCATGAGGAGGTTCCGAAAGTTATTCCTTTTTAGGTTAAGCTTCCCACCCTTCCTTTGAATTGCTGGGGTGAACAAGCACTGAATAGAATTGGAAGTATGATTGGAACCCCCATATATGCTGATGAATGTACTACATATCAACTTAGGGTTTCATTTGCAAGAATCCTTGTAGAAGTTGATGTTACTCAGCCTCTCATTGCTCATGTGCATATTGATGATCCTTATGGAGTTGTATTTCGGCAAAAAGTGCTCTATGATTGGAGGCCTTCCTATTGTAAGAAATGCAATATAGTAGGACATAATTGTGATAAGACTCAGGCTAAAGCTAAGAAACTACTCAACAATGGGTGAAGAAAGTTGTTCCTAAGACTGCTGCTCTAGTTATAGCTCCTGAGACACTAAACACAGGAGGTGCTGCTCTTCAATTTGATGATTTTCAGATTAATACTCCTGTTGTTGATAAACCTGATCAACAACTCTTTACTCCTGCTGCAGAAACATCTAAAGCAAGCTCTTCTCAGGCTGAAAAATGGAAAATTGTTACTAAGAGGACAAGAGATAAGGGGAAAGCTTCAGTGTGTCCAACTCCTACGCAGAACACTTATTGTTTGCTTTCTCCCACTTGTGAAGAGGATGATGAGGTGAATGGTGAAGGACCTGATTTGTACCTCACACGATTAAGTTCTGCTCTTGGAACATCAGGGGCCTCAATGACCCTGTGAAAATCATTGAGGTTAGATCTTTTCCGAGAAAGCATCATATTAACCTAGTTGCTCTGCGAGAAACTAGAGTTAAGAAGCATAATACTACAAAAATCATGAAGAAATTTGGCTCTTGCTGGAATTGGGATTGTAATTATGATTTTTCAACTAGAGGCAAAATTTGGTTAGGGTGGCAGCCTCTCTATTTGGATGTTAGGGTGATTAGTAAATTCGAACAACTTATTCATCTTGAGGTGTTTAATCAGGGTGCTCTATTTTCCTTGATTACTTGTGTTTATGGACTTCATATAGTTGGTGACAGGAAAAGTTTATGGAATGAATTGAGTGGTTTTGCAGCATCTATTCACTCTCCTTGGATGATAATGGGAGAATTTAATGTTGTTTTGTCAGTCAATGATAGAATCAATGGAGCTCCTATTACTACTTATGAAAGAGAAGATTTTGATACTTTTATAATTTCCATTTAACTGAGATTAAAAGCTTCGGCCATTTTTTCTCTTGGTATAGTAAAGGTTTAGGAGAACACAGGGTGGCTAGTAGAATTAATAGGTGTTTGGGAAATGATTTCTAGATGCTGTAGCATGGGCACATTGAGCTGTGTTACTACAACAACTCTATCTCTGATCACACCCTGATAGGCTACAGTCGTATCACCTATTCAAAGATAATTCCTACAAACCTCTAACAATGGTAGTAAAGGGAAGCAGGGTCGAATCCACAGAGAGATGGAGTTCTAAGTTAATATTCAGCTAAAAAGCTACTTCAGACAAGATCAGATAGAAACAGCTGAACTAATAATTAACTACTAGAAAACAATATAAAATGGAATTTTACTCTATGAAATAAAGGTCTAGGGAATTAGTTCGGTCCACCATGCTTATACCAATCAAAGGATCAAACAACTATCAGAACCTAGGCCAAGAATCGATAGCTTAGAACAATGTCAAGCTATGGTTAAGTCTCAACGTCCATAATTCAACATATGCAGCATGTTCACAAACATAATCAGAATTACTGATGTGTACTAGGCCTCTAAAAGTAAGACGGATCTGTGCAAACGATTATTAACCTCAAGTAATCAATGAAACTGCGCAATAACGTTAATTACTCAATAAGAACAAATCACACCATAACCTATCTCATCAAACCCTAGAAACTAATAATAATTCAAACAATCATGGTATAAACATGGCTTCTCTCTCTAAATCCCTAGAAATTAAACTACTCACTCATAATTGAATAAAAAATAAACAATCTAATATGAAACCCTAATAATTGCATGATGAACGAATAAATAATTAAACTAAGCAATCAAGAATAATAAAAAAAATTAGAGTAGAGAAGAATACCAATTGACGGAAAGCAAAAACTTTTATTAAAATCGAATCCGAGGTTCAATCACCTTTAATCTAATCTAAAGTGTTTAAACTAAATTAAAGTTAAGCTAAGGACTATGGAAAATAAAACTAGAGAAAAAGATGTCTCTAAAAATATGAGGAAAAGGTATTTATAATACCCCAAAGTCTAATTTAAAAAAAGATAGAATTTCGGAAAAGAGTTGTCCGCGCTTCAGGCCCGATCGGGTCAATTCCCGCCCGATCGGGTGCGTAAACTGCAATTCTACATCAACTTGCGAAGGCCGTATCTCTCAAACCAGAAGTCCGATCGGGGCGTGTGACCTATCATTGGAAAGCTCTTGAAGTCTAGAATCCAACCCAATTAGAATTTATTGATTATTAATTTTCTATCAAAAGTTATAATGAAAATAGTGAAAGTATGTCAGTTTTGGCACTTCTTTCACTAACTCTTTGCTTCATTCCAACTCAAAATTGTCCCAAACGGATGCATTGTGATCCTTGTGCAAGCTACCTTCATCTGCAATGATTAATAGGCTACATCCTTGGTACTCATGATCACTTTGTATCAAAATAACCTGAAAATCATCAAAACACACAAACGGAGAGTAGTAGAGCACAACTTGTGTAACTCATGTCATTATGCACCTAAATGCTCAAAAAGGAGTTCTAAATGCAATCTAAATGCATCTAGAAACTATATATAAATGTGATATATCAAACTCCCCCAAGCTAAACCTTTGCTTGTCCTCAAGCAAATAAAACAAGAACATGGAATAAATTACCTCACCTCATAGATAAAAACAATCAAAGCTTAAAACGTTTTCAAGACTAAGAATCGTTCAGGCAGGCAAAATTCAAGTTCAGCTAATCAAATCCATCCAACCACCAATCATCCAAGCAATTCATCAAATTTTAGCATCCACAAGGCATACAAATCCTGAAAGGGCTCTCACAAAGGTATCACTCCTCTCTATTTTGTGGCAGGCAAAGAACATGCCCGAACACTCACCAACCCGACCATAATTGCCCTTCCCACTCACACTCTCATGTGTTTAAGAAGGTTAAATGACGCTCATCCTAGTCAAGTCGACTCAATTAGCAGACATACTCTTTAACTTTGACAAACTGACTCAAAATCAATCCAATAAACAATGCAGACACGAGCTCAAGAGGACTTTATAGGGTTGTAATGGGGCTTAGGTAAGGGTTAGGGATATTTTTAGGAGATGTGGTGGAAAAACCGAGAAAGGGGGAGCATGAATCACTCAAACAAGGCCTAAGATGGCCTAAACAACTCCCAACAACACCATATAACCACGAAAAATAACCCAACTCTCATAAATCAATGAAAACTCACAACAAACCCAATTTTCAAGCAATGAAGCGAATTTTTTTTATGCACGTACGTGTATGAAGGACTTTGAATTCTTTTGAACTTTTATTTCATTTTTCTTTCATTTTTCTGAACTTCATTCACGCAACTCTAATTTTGCTTTTTCTTTTCTTTTTCTCACACTCAAACCACAACAAATATACTTTTAATTCCTCCACAACCAAACCAAACCATGAAACCAATCTCAAACTCAACCCATACAAAGCTCCCCCAAGCTAGGCTTGGAAATAATATCGAAATGAAGGCCATGGGCTCATAATAAGGGTTTAAGTAATATGAAACAAGTCATTTGGCTCAGCGGGGCTAAGGAGGATAAAAGTATATCAAAAACTCACTCTGAGGCTCAAGAATCAGGCAAAAGAACGCCTCTATCACAGCAAATGCTACAAGTCATCGAACATCAGACAAGTACGAAGTCAAAGTCAAGATCAATCAACTAAAGAGGAACTAACACACAAAAACAGACTGGATAATAATATGAATCCAATAGGCTACAAAGAGGCCTCACAGTCTAACCAATTCAGGCATGCAGCACAATGTAGTGTAATATAATCAAAACTTGCTCGAAATTATAGCAATCAAACATCAAATCATAGCCTCAAGATCACAAATGCCCAGCTATCCAGAAAACAGAGTCAAATCATATTCAATAAAAGCACAACAAGGGGCACAGGGAGGCAACTAAACCAGTCATGGGAACCATATTTTTTTTTGATTTTTTCAGTATTTTCCGAAAGCAATAAATCTATCCTAGAATGCAGTAAAAGAGATAGAGAATACAAACAGAAATCCTCCCCCAAGCTAAACTTGGCAGTGTCCTCAATACCAAAAGCTAACAAAGGACGATGCTAAGAGGAAAAACAACGTTAGTACTCTCACTCTCTGTCACTAAAAAAATAAGAGAAATAAAAATAAAAAAAATAACAAGGGGAAATTACGAGTTGAGCCTCTCGCACAGCGCTAGTTTATAAAGGTCCCGCACGACCATAAAACCTCCATATCTCAGATTGGAGGGGCTTGGCAGTGAGTGTTGATAGGTTTTAGTCGTGTCACCTAATCAAAAATAAACCTACGGACCTCTAACTAGGTAGTCAGTGGAAGCAGGGTCGAATCCACAGGGAGACAGAGTTTCTAAATCAATATTCAACCAATTCAGCTACTCCAGATGAAATCAGAAAGGAATTAATTAAACTAAGGAATAGACTACGGAAGACTGAATAAATCGAGGATTAAACTATGGAATAAAAGTCTAGGGTATTAGGTCGGTCCACCATGCTTATACCAATCAAATAGGGTCAACTACTATTAAAACCTAAGTCAAGAGTCGGGGGATTAGAGCCTATGTTGAGCTATGGTTAAGACTCAACGCTCATAGTTCAACATACGCCGCATGTTCACTAACGTAATCAGAACTACTGATGTGTCCTAGGCCTCTAGTCGTAAGACGGATCTGTGCAAACAACTATTAACCACAAGCAATCAATGAAATTGTACACTGACATTAATTACTCAATAAGAACAAACCACATCACAATCACCCTAATCAAGCCCTAGAAATTGATAGAAATCTAAATCACAATCATGGTATAAACATGGCTTTCCTATCTAACACCCTAGAAAGAGAACTACTCACTCATAATCGAATTGGCAACAACAAAACTAATATAAAACCCTAAGAATTGCATCATGAACAATTGAATAATTAAACTAAGCAATCAAAGTAATTACAGAGATAAAGAGTAGAGAAGAGTACCAATTGATGGAAAGCAGGAACTTTTATTGAAATCGAAATAGGTTTGATCACCTCTAAATTAATCTAAAGTGTTTGAATTAAACTAAAAGCAATGAAGAATAAAACTACTCTAAAACCTAATGAAAGATGAATAAAAGATCCATGAAAGATAATGAGGAGAAGGTATTTATAATACCCCTCAAGTTCACTAAAAACGGGAACAAAAAAGTGAAAAAGCGCGATAAAGAGCGCCAGACCCGATCGGGCCCGAGCACAGTACCCGATCGGGTCCACATACAAATTCTCCCAACTTTACTTCTGGGCTCTGGCAGCAGCAGTGCAGCAATAAGGCGAGAAAACGGCCCACCCGATCGGGTGGGGTGGTAGTCACCCGATCGGGTCTGGCGACAACTTGGGCCAGCGTGTTCCCCTCGCCTGTAGCACCGCAACGAGACCAAGCAGCACTCCACCCGATCAGGTCGGGCGGTAGCCACCCGATCGGGTCTGGGGACATGCTTCTTCGCCCGATTCGATCGGGCAAACATCGCCCGATCGGGTCCGCAACTTTTACACCCGATCATAAATACTTCGCCCGATCGGGCTATTTCTGCCCGATCAGTGCACGGAAAACTCCTTTTGACTCCTTTGCTCTCTAATCTTCACGTTTAGGGGTCTTGGGACCTCCTAAACTATCCATAAAGCTCGCGAGCCATCCTACGTGCCTTGTAATATCTCGTAAAGCCATGGTTGCTTCCAAATGATTCGGGAATAGGGAGAAAACTCCCTAAAACCTGCAATTCAACACTAAAACACAAAACCACAACTATATACGATGGTTAGCATAAAATAGCTCCCAAGAGCTCCAATGACGCACAAATTAGCTTGTAAATAAGGGAGAAAAGACTATATAAATACGGATATCAAACTCCCCCAAGCTAAACCTTTGCTTGTCCTCAAGCAAACAGCACATGAACATGGAATAGATTACCTCACCCCAAAGATAAAAACAAATCAAAGCTCAAAACATTTTCAAGACTAAGAATCGTTCAAGCAGGCATAATTCAAGTTTAGCTAATCAAATCCATCCAACCACCAATCATTCAAGCAATTTATCAAACTCAAGCACCCACAAAGCATACAAGTCCTGAAAAGGCACTCACAAGGGTGTCACTCCTCTCAATTTTGTGGCAGGCAAAGAATGTGCCCGAACACTCACCAACCCGACCATAAGTACCCTTCCCACTCACACTCTCATGTGTTTAAGAAGGTTCAATGACGCTCATCCTAGTCAAGTCGACTCAATTAGCAGAAATACTTTTTAACTTTGACAAACTAACTCGAAATCAATCAAATGAACACTGCAGACACAAGCTCAAGAGGACTTTATAGGGTTGTAATGGGGCTTAGGTAAGAGGTAGGGGATACTTTTGGGTACTGTGGTGGAAAAACCAAGAAGGGGGAGCATAAATCATTCGAACAAGGCCTAAGATGGCCTACACAACTCCCAACAATCACCATAAAACCATGTAAAGTAACCCAACTCTCATAAATCAATGAAAAGCGCATAACAAACCCAATTTTCTAGCAATGGAGCGAATATTCTTTTATGAACGTACGTGAATGAAAGAACTAGAATTCTTTTGAATTTTCATTTCATTTTTGTTTCATTTTTCTGAACTTCATTCACGCAACTCTAAACTTGCTTTCTTTCTTTTCTCTTTCTCACTCTCAAACCACAGGAAATACACTTTTAAATTCCTCAAAAACCAAACTAAACCAACAAACCAATCTCAAACTCAACCCATACAAAAGCTCCCCAAGCTAGGCTTGGAATAATATCAAGTGAAGGCTTTTGGCTCATAATAGGGGTTTAAGTAACACGAAACAAGTCATTAGGCTCAGCGGGGCTAAGGAGGATAAAAGTATATCAAAAACTCACTCTGAAGCTCAAGAATAAGACAAAAGAACGCCTCTATCACAGCACATGCTACAAGTCATCTAAAATCAGACAAGTACGAAGTCAAAGTCAAGATCAATCCACTAAAGAGGAACTAACACACAAGAATAGACTGGATAATAAAATGAATCCAATAGGCGACAAAGAGGCCTCACAGTCTAACCAATTCAGGTATGCAGCGCAAAGTGGTCTAATATAATCCAAACATGCTCGAAATCATAGCAATCAAACATCAAATCATAGCCTCAAGATCACAAATGCCCAGCTATCCAGAAAACAAAGTCAAATCAATTTCAAATAGAGCACAGCAAGGGGCACAGGGAGGCAACTAAACCAGTCATGGGAACCATATTTTTTTGATTTTTTTCAGTATTTTTGAAAGCAGTAAAAGAGATAGGGAATACAAACAGAACTCCTCCCCCAAGCTGAACTTGGCAGTGTCCTCAATGCCAGAAGGTGATAAGGACTATGCTAAGAGGAAAAACAATGTTAGTACCCTCACTCTCGCTCACAAAAAGGAAGCAAAATAAAAATAAAAATAAAGGAAAAGGGAAAGAAAAGAGAATACGAGTTGCCTCTCGCACAGCGCTGGTTTATAAAGGTCCCGCACGACCATAATCCTCCCTCTCTCAAATAGGAGGGGCTTGGCAGTGAGTGCCACCCTCATCAAACATCTTTCTCCTCCAAATGTTCTTGACAATGCCTCCAGACGGTGAGGCAACCTTAGGTGGAATTGGAACCTTCTCCACCCCTACTTCATCTAAAACCTTATCCCTGCAAAAAGATTGTTCAAGCATAGGAGCCTTAACAGCATTGGTTAGTTTAAAAACCACTTTATCATCACCAACACTCAGAGTTAAAGACCCAAACTTGACATCAATGACAGCACCAACAGTACACAAAAACGGCCTACCCAAGATAATAGGGATCTGGGCATCCTCATCCATATCTAACACCACAAAATCAACAGGAATATAGAATTTCCCTACCCTAACAGGAACGTCCTCTAAAACACCTAGAGGGTATTTTATAGAACGATCCGCCATCTGTAAAGTGATTTGTGTGCATTTAAGGGCTCCCATGTTCAGTTTCTTATAAACAGACAATGGCATAACAGAAACAGAAGCACCTAAATCACACAAAGCCTTATCAATAAAAATAGGTCCAAGATGGCAGGGTATAGAAAAACTACCAGGATCTTTTAACTTTGGTGGGGTTTTATTTTGAATAAAAGCACTACATTCTTCAGTAAGAGCGACACGTTCTACCCCACCAAAGTCTCTTTTCTTAGTGATCATGTCTTTCAGAAATTTGGCATAAACAGGCACTTGGGTAATTAAATCTGTAAATGGAATCGTTACCTCAAGGTTCTTGACCATAGCCAAGAACTTACCAAATTGCTGATCGACCTTAGATTGTTGCATCCTGTGAGGAAAAGGTAGCCTTAGTGTAAAAGGCGTTTCAGAAACCTTCTCCTTTTTCTTCCCTGTCTGTTCAGCTTCTGCAGACAAATCGACTTCAGACGTCGAATTCTTTCTTTTTCCTTCCTCTACCACCCTTTTCTTCCCTGCAGTCGGGGTAACCTCATCAATGGGCACTGGAGGGGCATCATATGCAATGCCACTACGAAGAGTGATGGCATTCACATGTTCTCTCTGAACTGGTTGCCCTGGCAATTGTCCCTGCTGCCTCTGTGCATTAGATTCTGCCAACTGAGCAACTTGAGCCTCGAGAAGTTGGATGTGCTTCTCTTGGGCCCTCCTTGCTTCCTCCTGGGCCCTCCGTGTTTCCTCATTTGCCTTTTGCATAGACAATATCAGTTTCATCAGTTCAGAATTGCTAGGCTCTTGTGGGTTGTTGTTTTGTGGGGGTGGGGTGTGGAAATTTTGTGGAGTTTGGAAGTTATTGGGATGATTGAAGTTTTGTGGTGGTGGTCTTTGGAAATGTTGTGGGGTTTGATGGTATGAGGGTTTAGGATAGTTTTGTGGAGGTGGAGGTTGATGGTTTTGTGGGTTTTGGTAGTTATGTGAAGGGGGAAAGGTTTGTGGTCTTTGTTGGAAAGCATTGGCCTGCTCCATCTGAAATTGACTGAACTGACAGTCATGCCCAAAGTGACCCTGAACACCACATACCTCGCAGTAAGATGAGGTAATGGGTGCTACTGCAGACATAGCATTGATACTCATGGGTGGAGGTGTCGGACTAGAAGACTTCATTAGCTGTTGAGTTAGTTGCGCCATCTGAGATGTAAGCAATGAAATTGCGTCAACTTCAAGTACCTTCTTAGTCAAACTTCTAGATGATGAATGGTCATTGGCTGCAAGATTTGATATGAATTCATAACCCTCATCAACTGCCTTGTCTAAAAACACTCCTCCTGCAGACGAATTAACAATACACTTCGTCTGAGGCTGCAGACCATTGTAGAATGTCTGCGTCAAGAACCATTTGTCCATATTATGGTGTGGATACTCTCTCTGTAAATCTCTAAACCTAGCCCACGCTTCCCTTAATGTTTCATCAGGCTCTTGGAAAAACGTGGCTAGTTTATTTCTGATTTCTGCTGTTTTAGTAGGTGGGTAATACTCTCTCAGAAATGCAGCAGAAATCTCACTCCACTCGGTTTCTTTCACATCGTTCAACCATTTTTGGGCTCTATCTCTAAGTGAAAACTCGAACAACATGACTTTGAGTTGATCTGGAGTGACGCCGGCATGTTTAACGGTTCGACAAAGTTGTTGAAACCGTTGTAGATGATTTGCCGGATCTTCAGTAGGATGCCCACCAAACTGATTTTGCTGGACCATGCTGATGAGTCCAGGCTTGATTTCAAAATTTGCTGCGGCAATGGTGGGCATAGTAGGTCCAGTGGAGAGACCATCGGGTTGGGCACCCCATATGACTTCAGTGATTTTGACATAACTGAATTCAAGGTGTCTGTTCCAGAGGTGTTCAGCTGAACAGACTGCTTTTCTTTCTGCTTTATCTTTCGGATCCGCTTGATTGTCCTAGTAAGATCGGGGTCCGCTGGAATTGGGGAACCGTTTCTTTGGGACCTGGGCATACAAAAGAAACAAAAAGCAGCAGTAAAACGTACCTCGATTGAAACAATGAAGTTCCAATGAGGTACAGAGAAGTAGACCAAATAATTAAATAAAAACTTAGAGAACTAGCCGTCTCCCCGGCAACGGCGCCAAAATTTGATAGGTTTTAGTCGTGTCACCTAATCAAAAATAAACCTA
Organism: Patellifolia procumbens; assembly: GCA_947645195.1. Taxonomy (NCBI): domain Eukaryota; kingdom Viridiplantae; phylum Streptophyta; class Magnoliopsida; order Caryophyllales; family Amaranthaceae; genus Patellifolia; species Patellifolia procumbens. The sequence goes on from CANSGD010000428.1 coordinate 164,119, forward strand.
CGGACCTCTAACTAGGTAGTCAGTGGAAGCAGGGTCGAATCCACAGGGAGACAGAGTTTCTAAATCAATATTCAACCAATTCAGCTACTCCAGATGAAATCAGAAAGGAATTAATTAAACTAAGGAATAGACTACGGAAGACTGAATAAATCGAGGATTAAACTATGGAATAAAAGTCTAGGGTATTAGGTCGGTCCACCATGCTTATACCAATCAAATAGGGTCAACTACTATTAAAACCTAAGTCAAGAGTCGGGGGATTAGAGCCTATGTTGAGCTATGGTTAAGACTCAACGCTCATAGTTCAACATACGCCGCATGTTCACTAACGTAATCAGAACTACTGATGTGTCCTAGGCCTCTAGTCGTAAGACGGATCTGTGCAAACAACTATTAACCACAAGCAATCAATGAAATTGTACACTGACATTAATTACTCAATAAGAACAAACCACATCACAATCACCCTAATCAAGCCCTAGAAATTGATAGAAATCTAAATCACAATCATGGTATAAACATGGCTTTCCTATCTAACACCCTAGAAAGAGAACTACTCACTCATAATCGAATTGGCAACAACAAAACTAATATGAAACCCTAAGAATTGCATCATGAACAATTGAATAATTAAACTAAGCAATCAAAGTAATTACAGAGATAAAGAGTAGAGAAGAGTACCAATTGACGGAAAGCAGGAACTTTTATTGAAATCGAAATAGGTTTGATCACCTCTAAATTAATCTAAAGTGTTTGAATTAAACTAAAAGCAATGAAGAATAAAACTACTCTAAAACCTAATGAAAGATGAATAAAAGATCCATGAAAGATAATGAGGAGAAGGTATTTATAATACCCCTCAAGTTCACTAAAAACGGGAACAAAAAGTGAAAAAGCGCGATAAAGAGCGCCAGACCCGATCGGGCCCGAGCACAGTACCCGATCGGATCCACATACAAATTCTCCCAACTTTACTTCTGGGCTCTGGCAGCAGCAGTGCAGCAATAAGGCGAGAAAACGGCCCACCCGATCGGGTCGGGTGGTAGTCACCCGATCGGGTCTGGCGACAACTTGGGCCAGCGTGTTCCCCTCGCCTGTAGCACCGCAACGAGACCAAGCAGCACTCCACCCGATCAGGTCGGGCGGTAGCCACCCGATCGGGTCTGGGACATGCTTCCTCGCCCGATTCGATCGGGCAAACATCGCCCGATCGGGTCCGCAACTTTTACACCCGATCATAAATACTTCGCCCGATCGGGCTATTTCTGCCCGATCAGTGCACGGAAAACTCCTTTTGACTCCTTTTCTCTCTAATCTTCACGTTTAGGGGTCTTGGGACCTCCTAAACTATCCATAAAGCTCGCGAGCCATCCTACGTGCCTTGTAACATCTCGTAAAGCCGTGGTTGCTTCCAAATGATTCGGGAATAGGGAGAAAACTCCCTAAAACCTGCAATTCAACACTAAAACACAAAACCACAACTATATACGATGGTTAGCATAAAATAGCTCCCAAGAGCTCCAATGACGCACAAATTAGCTTGTAAATAAGGGAGAAAAGACTATATAAATACGTGATATCAAGTGTCACCCTCATCAAACATTTTCCTTCTCCAAATATTCTCGCTCTTAATGGTGGGCATTGGCGGACCAGTAGGGATGCCGTCACGATTAGGCACCCCATATGACTTCAATGATTTGGCCATAGCTGAACTTAAAGTGTCTGATTCAGAGGTGTTCAGCTGAACATACTGCTTTTCTCTCCGAATTTTCTTTCGAATCTGTCTAATTGTCCTTGTAAGATTGGGATCCGCTGGGATGGGAAATCCGTTTCTTTGAGACCTGGCATACAAAAGAAACAAAAAGAAGCAGTAAAACGTACCTCAATTGGAACAATGAAGTTCCAATGAGGCACAGAGAAGTAGACCAAATAACCAAATAAAAACTTAGAAAACTAGCCGTCTCCCCGGCAACGGCGCCAAAATTTGATAGGCTACAGTCGTATCACCTATTCAAAGATAATTCCTACAAACCTCTAACAATGGTAGTAAAGGGAAGCAGGGTCGAATCCACAGAGAGATGGAGTTCTAAGTTAATATTCAGCTAAAAAGCTACTTCAGACAAGATCAGATAGAAACAGCTGAACTAATAATTAACTACTAGAAAACAATATAAAATGGAATTTTACTCTATGAAATAAAGGTCTAGGGAATTAGTTCGGTCCACCATGCTTATACCAATCAAAGGATCAAACAACTATCAGAACCTAGGCCAAGAATCGATAGCTTAGAACAATGTCAAGCTATGGTTAAGTCTCAACGTCCATAATTCAACATATGCAGCATGTTCACAAACATAATCAGAATTACTGATGTGTACTAGGCCTCTAAAAGTAAGACGGATCTGTGCAAACGATTATTAACCTCAAGTAATCAATGAAACTGCGCAATAACGTTAATTACTCAATAAGAACAAATCACACCATAACCTATCTCATCAAACCCTAGAAACTAATAATAATTCAAACAATCATGGTATAAACATGGCTTCTCTCTCTAAATCCCTAGAAATTAAACTACTCACTCATAATTGAATAAAAAATAAACAATCTAATATGAAACCCTAATAATTGCATGATGAACGAATAAATAATTAAACTAAGCAATCAAGAATAATAAAAAAAAAATTAGAGTAGAGAAGAATACCAATTGACGGAAAGCAAAAACTTTTATTAAAATCGAATCCGAGGTTCAATCACCTTTAATCTAATCTAAAGTGTTTAAACTAAATTAAAGTTAAGCTAAGGACTATGGAAAATAAAACTAGAGAAAAAGATGTCTCTAAAAATATGAGGAAAAGGTATTTATAATACCCCAAAGTCTAATTTAAAAAAAGATAGAATTTCGGAAAAGAGTTGTCCGCGCTTCAGGCCCGATCGGGTCAATTCCCGCCCGATCGGGTGCGTAAACTGCAATTCTACATCAACTTGCGAAGGCCGTATCTCTCAAACCAGAAGTTCGATCGGGGCGTGTGACCTATCATTGGAAAGCTCTTGAAGTCTAGAATCCAACTCAATTAGAATTTCTTGATTATCAATTTTCTATCAAAAGTTATAATGAAAATAGTGAAAGTATGTCAGTTTTGGCACTTCTTTCACTAACTCTTTGCTTCATTCCAACTCAAAATTGTCCCAAACGGATGCATTGTGATCCTTGTGCAAGCTACCTTCATCTGCAATGATTAATAGGCTACATCCTTGGTACTCATGATCACTTTGTATCAAAATAACCTGAAAATCATCAAAACACACAAACGGAGAGTAGTAGAGCACAACTTGTGTAATTCATGTCATTATGCACCTAAATGCTCAAAAAGGAGTTCTAAATGCAATCTAAATGCATCTAGAAACTATATATAAATGTGATACATCACACCCCTCTTATTGTAGAATGTGTGTCAGATGATACAGGAGGAGACAGACCTTTAAAAATTTTGAACCATCTAGCTGATCATGTTGATTTTCAAAATTTGTGCAAGAGCAATGGCAGGGTGGTAGTAGGGGTAATCTACTACAACAATTATGGTTTAAGCTTAAAAAGCTTAAAAATTCACTTAAAGCTCTTCACTCTAAAGAGTTTGCTGGTGTTATTGATAGAATAGAAACTGCTAGACATGAGCTGCAAGGCATCCAAACTAAGTTACAAGCTGCTCCTAGCTGTCCCATTCTTCATCTTAAGGAAGTTGAGGCCATTATGGATTTGAATAAGTGGCTATAAGTTGAAGAAAAGGCTCTTAAACAGAAAGCTAGGATCCAATGGTTGAAGTTAGGTGATTCTAGCTCTAAATTCTTCTTTTTTGCTATGAAAGAGAGGAGGAGTAGAAGTAGAATCTCTATGCTTTTCGAAGAGCATAATGAAAGCATTACACATCCAGATAAGATCCAAGAAACCATTCCAGATTTTACATAGCTCTTCTGGGTACTGCTGCTCCTTCTCTGCTTGCTATTGAGCTTGATGTAGTCAGAGGTGGTGCTAGAGTGTCTCTTGGCTCCTGTGCTTCTCTTACTGCTGTTGTTACAGTAGAAGAAATTTAGTCTTCTTTGTTCTCAATTGATGAATCTAAATCTCTTGGGGTAGATGGTTATATGATGTGTTCTTCAAGAAATCATGGCCTGATATAAAGGATGATGTATGTGATGCTATTCTTCAGTTTTTTGACACTAGTGATATACAATATCAGATAAATATAACCTCTATCACTCTTGTTCCTAAAATTTCTAATCCCTCTAAAGCAGCTCGCTTTAGACCTATTGCATGTTATAACTTGCTCTATAAAATCATAGGGAAAATCCATACTAATAGGCTTCAAAAATGTGTTGCTGAGGTAGTGAGTGAGTTTCAAACAGGGTTTATTCCAGGGAGACACATAGCAGACAATATTCTTTTGTCTACTGAACTTATAAAAGGCTACACTAGATCTCACATTTCTCCTAGGTGTGTGATTAAAGTAGATCTTAAGAAAGCCTATGATTCCATTGAATGGCCTTTTCTTCACATAATGCTAGTTGAGCTTGGATTCCCTAGTAAATTTATTTGTTGGGTCATGGCCTGTGTTACTACTGTTTCTTACTCCATTCTCATAAATGGTAAGCCTAGTTCTCCATTTAAAGCAAAGAAAAGCCTCAGGCAAGGTGATCCACTTTCCCCTTTCTTATTTTCTATTGGTATGGAGTATTTGACTAGATGTATAAAAGCAATGCTTCCAGCCCTTAGGGTGTCAAAACACCAAGTTCAATGCATAAATAACAAATTGAATCATAATTACATTAACAATCAACATTAAGCCCTTAATTCATACTTTCGCCCCAACCCTAGATAATGAACAACTCATTATTCATGGATTCTAAGCAAAAGATATTAACAAAATTAAACATGATTAACAAAGCAATGAAAATAGCGAAAAGAGATTGAAAGAAAATTACTTGGATTGATTGAACGATTGAATCTTCAATGGATTTCACAATGTAAGAGATAAGAGTTTAAAGTGTTTAGAGAGAATAAACTAAATATTAGAGTCTAAGAGTCGAGATAAGATAAAGCAAAAACGCAAAAATCTATTTATAAAGACGAAAAATCGGGAAAAATCAATTAATGAAGACGAAAAATCGGGAAAAAACCCAAATACAGGTTTACACGGGCCTGTCGAAAACGACACGGCCATGTAGACCTACTACTCTGAAATCTCAAGTCTTCAGCCATTCTCCGCAAAAGTTACTGCCCTCGTAGAATTTAGCCAACTTGGGCGTGTTATCCTGAACTTCTCAAATCAATGGGCAAGCAGAACAGGATTGTCTTCGTGGAAAAAGACCAACACGGGCGTGTTGACTTCTGTTCAGCGGACAGCTCAACTTCAAACGATCATATCTCTCTCGTCTCTTATCGGAATTGGGCTTATGAACAGTCGTTGGAAAGCTATTGAAACGAGCTAACACCTCCTACTGGAATTACAGTAATCTTATGGATCAAAAGTTTTGTCCATTTGAAGTTCAAAAGTCCAGAACTGGTCTTCTAAAGATCAAATGACTTCAAAAACCTGCTAGTTAGCATGGAAATCATCCAAAACAACTGAACAGATAATGAAGCGACAACATTACTCAAAGGTGACAAAAACCATGCAATGCTAGGCTTAAATGCTCTAAACTACATGCAAGGACACTAAAAATGACCAACAATTAAGCACTATAAAGTGCTTATCAAACTCCCCCAACCTAGTCCAATTGCTTGTCCTCAAGCAATGCAAATCAAATACAAGGGCAAGAGTTCAATATCTCCTCATAATAATACTCATGCCAAGATAGAGAATAAAGACCTTTCAAACCTTTTCATCAATAAATGCAAAACACTATCAAGCCTCAAAGTTTATAGCACAAGGAAAAGCAGCCAATCTTACCACAAGTTCTCCCCTAAGCTTGGCTCATTCATATGGATGGTAGCTCTAACTTTAGTCGTGCTCAAGGTCTCTCATGTGTTTATAAGGTTGCAATAATCGCTCAAGGCTCAATTCCGTTGACTAAATTCTACCATAGGCTTGCAAATCTTCTCACTCTCCATCGCGTGAGATATAAGTTCTTTTCAAGAATCATGAGGACTTTATCGAGGTTGTAATGAAGGCTAAAGGTAAGGGTGTGGATACATTTGGGAATTTGGTGCTAAATAGGGGAAAGTGAAGCTTCCTAAATAAACACTATCTACACAAACGCTAATCCGAAACCATATAACTTTGTTAAAACCACTCTATCCACTAATACCACCTCCTCCAATAGTATCTCCTAATCCCTCTTTATTAAACACTGAGAATAAAACCACATTTTTTTTGTTTGGGAAGTTTAATGTTCCCATTTTTTTATTTTCACTTTTTATTTTTCTATTTCTTGCTCTTTTTTTTCTTTTTATAAATATAACTAATAAGGGAGAGATATAGGAGACCAACAAGAAGTGGGGAGGAGGTGAACTCAACATAGAACGTGAGTTCAACCAAAACATACATCATACAACCAACTCAGATCATAATCAGAGCACTGATTGTGATCTGAGTTGGTTGTATGATGTATGTTTTGGTTGAACCCACAAAACCATATAACTTTGTTACAACCACTCTATCGACTAATACCACCTCCTCCAATAGTATCTCCTAGTCCCTCTTTATTAAACACTGAGAACAAAACCACATTTTTTTTGTTTGGGAAGTTTGATATTCCCATTTTTATATTTTTCACTTTTTCTATTTCTTGCTCTTTTTTTTTCTTTTTATAAATATAACTAAAGGGAGAGATATAGGAGACCAACAAGAATGGGGGAGGAGGTGAACTCAACACAGATTGTGAGTTCAACCAAAATATACATCATACAACCAACTCAGATCACAATCAGAGCACTGAATCACAACCCCCTCACCAAACTAGCTTCACAATCCCCTAGGTTAGGAAATCGTAAATAGGCTAATGATGCTGTTAACAAGAAAACAAGCTCAGGCTCACGAGGGTGATAAAGGAGATATGATGATATGGGTGGCATTTGGCAATGTAGTTCAAATATGTATAGATAGACTCAATCATATCCAAGAATCAAACCAATCAATGCAATTCCGAGGAGAAAGCATGCAAGTTGTAGAGAACATTCGTCAAGGAAGAGCATTACTCAACAAGCAGATAAGACTGAAAAGATGTCAGTCTATAAGGCTATAAGAAAATGCTCTCACAAAAGGTATAGCTACCACCATCGGTCGACCTGCACAAGAGGGAGACCAATCATACCATAGCCCAACAATTCCTTGGCCTATTAGAGACCATCAAAGAATTTCCTTTTTTTAGTTTTCATGTCATCAAGAAAAACACATGCGTTCCAAAGGCATAGTTCCATCCTAAATGCAATCAATATGCACATGCAAGACTAAAGGATTCTACATGCACACTAAACATGATACTAAATGCTAATATGCAATCTAAACAAGACACTAATATGCAATTAATGCAAATTATATGCAACTAATGCAAACTATTTGCAACTAATATATACATATTCCCCCAAGCTAAACCACACAGTGTCCTCACTGTGAAAAGTCTAATGAAAACAATAGCAAGGGAGGGTAAAAATCCCGACTCACTGGCCGGGAGGGGTCCGGGAACCACGTGAGTCGAGCTTATCCCCTTAAGGTCATTAATCGAGTTCCCAATGACATCTTTATATCTTAATCAATTCTGGTATAGAGATGTCATCAAGAGCCGAGTTGACAATAATAGGATAAGTACATGCATCATCAAGGAAAACATACTTAAGAGAGGGAAGAAGGGGTTCTAACTCTACCTTAGGAGGAGGCTTAGAACTCCCCTCTTTATTAATGGAAGTGGCAAGGACCTTCAACTCTGCCTCATGTGGCTCCTCGTCGATAGTTTTATCGACAAGCACAAAGATTTTCTTCCCCTCATTAATGTTCAAACTCGGTGCTTCAGTGATAGTAGCATAGAGCTCATCATCGGTGTGAACTTCTCTCTCAAAACCTTCCATTTCACTCTCCATATGACCAACCCGACAAACTATATCTATCATAGGTCTCCACAATGTTTTAGAGAACTCAAACACAACCTTCTCGTTGGCTACCTCAACGGTGATAATATCATTTCTACATTTTATCACAGCACCCAATGGCTTAAGAGCTTCTCTTCCAAGAATGAGAGGAGTCTCCGGATCTTCCTCCATATCCATCACGCAAAATCACAAGGCACCAAGACATGCCCAACTTGTATTAAAACATCCTCCAACTCACCATGCGACGCTCTCAAAGATCGATCCGCCAAAGAGAGAAGTTTAGGAGCTTAGCTATGGATAGAAGCATCAAACTCACACTCGCACCCAAATTCGCCGATGCACCCTTAGGCTCGAGGTCACCTATCTTCACCAGCAAAGTGAAGTTTCTGGGGTCTCTTTGCTTCTTAGGCATGTCTCGTTGCACTAGAGCACTTACTTGGTATGGTAATTTGATAACCTCGTCTTTAACCTTCCATTTGTTGGAGAGGATCTCCTTCAAGAACTTGGCATAGGCCAGCATTTGAGACGTGGCCTAAAGGAATGGAATGTTTATTTGAAGGTCTTTCATAACTTGGAGGAACTTAATGAATTTGTTGCTCAACTTCCTCTCCACCAACCTTTGAGGATATGGGACCGGTGGCACATAGGTCTTAGGTGGAGGAGGTGTTGATAATGTAGCTTTGTCACCAACTTGCTCATAAGTTTCCTTATCTTCTCTTCCTTTTCCAACATCAACCTCCCTCTCATCTTCCTCAACTTGATTTTCCTTCTCAACCACCTCAACTTCACTTTCTTCACACTCATTAGGCATCTTGGGGCCCTCATAGTTCGTTCCCAACCTCAAATGGATAGTTTTAACTTGATGAAGGTTGGGTTAGAAATGGGTTGGCTTTAAAGTTGATTTGTGGGGTTAGAAGGGTTTTTTTCGGCCACTTGAGCCAATTGGGTTTCAAGCATTTTGGTGTGAGCTTGTAACTATTGGAACCTTTGGTCGTGGCTTTGAAGAGCTTGGCTTTGAAGAGCAAAGGTTTGGGTGATGGTTTGAAGTTGTTGGAGAATTTGGGAGGTAGGATCGGAGGATGGAGTAGGTTCGGGATTTGGTTTAGGAAATGGAGGATTTAGAGGGGCTTTTAGGAAGTTGGATCGTTGATGAGGAGATTGATAGACATTGGAACTTTGAGAATAAGGCCCATTTTGATTGTAGCTTTGATTGTACCCTTGGTGAGGTTGATTATAGCTTTGTTGAGGTGGATTCCAACCTTGTTGAGGTTGGTTGAAGCCTTAATTGTAGCCTTGTTGAGGTTGTTTCCAACCTCCTTGTTGATTGCTTCGATATCCTTGGTTACCTTGATAACCCTCTCCTCTAGAATTCATTGCCGCTACATGCTCCGACTGAGATCCTCCACAATAAGAGGTATTGTGGTTTGTACCACCACATATGTCACAAGAGAAAGCATTCACTTGCGAGGGACTTGATGATGCAAGCGTGATCTTAGAGAGCTTCTTCTCAAGTTGATTCATCTTTGCTTGAATTTGATCTATTGGGTCCAACTCAAACTTTCCACCCTTCTTAGGTTGAGCACCTCTCCTTTTTCACCCCATGAGTAGTTCTTTATCACTTCTTCTATGGTGGACTCTAGTTGGTCTTGCGGGAACTTAGAGAGTTGACCTCTCGCTCCAACATCAAGGTTTGCATATGACATAGGTTCAAGACCATCATAAAAGAACCTCATGAGTAGATTTTGATTGAACTCATGGTGAGGGCTTGAATGAATCAACTCCCTAAACCGTTCCTAAGCTTCCGCAAGCGTCTCATCACATTCTTGCTTAAACGAGGAGATCTTCCTCCTAATATCAGCTGTCTTCGACTCTGGGAAATACTTCTTCAGAAAAGCCAATGTAACTTGCTCCCAAGTCGTGAGGGAGTTAGCATGCAAGCTCTTGAGCCAAGACTTTGCCTTTCTGGATAGAGAAGACCGGAAGAGATGCATCTTGATATAGTCTGGAGAAACATTATTTGTTGTTATCATAGCACAAATCTCTAAAAACCGATCAAGATGATCAAGTGGATCCTCATCCGACCCTCCACAAAATTGCTCTGCTTTCACCATCCGTGTGAACTGAGGGTGAATGCTAAAATTTGTAGTGGTTGTGGGGAGTCGAATTCCACCTTGTAAAACATATTGGAGTTGCTGAGAACGTCTCCAAAGCATAAGGAGTTGTTCTTCAATTTCAACCAAGAAGCACAGGTTCCCGCAACCCTAGGACCCGAATTTCCGAAATCCCGGAAAAGTTGTGCATTATCGTCACCCATGTCTGATTCACTTTCACTTGTTGAACTTGAGATTGGTGAAGCTGGTGCAGAACCCAAGGTCAACAGTTCCAAAGCTCCCCGAAGCTTTCGCAAAGTGCGATTGATTACCCGATCTAAAGGTAAGATGGGTGAGCCGTGAGCTCTCCTTCTCATGTAACACAACAAAGCTAAGCAGAGGGTTAGCGAATAACAACACAATCAAAAACAAAAAAAAAAATTCCTTAAGCAATACTAAAATCAAGTAAACTTCAATCAATAGCACAATTTCCCCCGGCAACGGCGCCATTTTGATAAGAGGTTTTTAGTTTGTCGTTAAGGCTCTAACAACCGCTTTCCAAATAATATTTATAATCCTAACCAATAACTACTATAGACGTAGCAATGGCAAGTTAAGGGTCGAACCACAGGGAAATAGAGATTGACTAAGGAATATTAAGTCTAAAACTACCTAAGTGAAGGGTACTTTAGGGGTGTTAATGATTGATTTAACTATCGACTACTGACTAGTTAACGAATACCAACTAACGATCAAGTATGAGAGATAAATATAATAAAGCAAACACTAGAGTTCGAGCTACTCGCATGAACTCGGGCTCGACAACATAATTCAAGAACGACAAATATACAGGGTTAAGTCCCCCTCTAAATTACTTGAGTCCTCTCTCGAATGGTCCTCAAGAGTAATCGAATAATCAATCCACCAAATCCTCTCTTGAATGGTCTTTGGTCAATTGATTAAAAGATTCAATGAGATCGGAAAACCCCTAATTAAAGGATCCCCTTAATTCGTACCCAATCCCTTGGACTAGAAACTAAGTCGAAATATGGGAACGACAAAAAGGGATCATAATTTAATGAAGAACAATAGAAACCCTAAATGCCCTAGCATAAATATGATCAAGATCTATCCTAGGGTGTCAAAACACCAAGTTCTGAATCATAATTACATTAACAATCTACATTAAGCCCTTAATTTATACTTTCGTCCAAACCCTAGATAATGAACTACTCACTATTCATGGTTTCTAAGCAAAAGAGATTAACAAAATTAAACATGATTAACAAAGCAATGAAAATAGAGAAAAAAGATTGAATGAAAATTACTTGGATTGATTGAATCTTCAATGAATGTCAGAATGTAGGAGATAAGGGTTTAAAGTGCTTAGAGAGAATAAAGTAAGTATTAGACTCTAAGAGTCGAGATAATACAAAGCAAAAACGCAAAAACCTATTTATAATTTCCCATAATGAAGACGGAAAATCGGGAAGAAAACCCGAATACAGGTCAACGACACGACCGTGTAGACCTGCTACTCTGAAATTTCAAGTCTTCAGCCATTCTCCGCAAAAGTTACTGCCTTCGTAGAATTTAGCCCACACGGGCGTGCCAAAATGGACATGAGCCTATTGGCCTGAACTTCTCAAATCAGTGGGCAAGCACAACAGGACTGTCTTCGTGGAAAAAGACCAACACGGGCGTGTTGACTTCTTGTCAGTGGACAGCTCAACTTCAAACGATCATATCTCTCTTGTCTCTTATTGGAATTGGACTTATGACCAGTTGTTGGAAAGCTATTGAAACGAGCTAATACCTCCCAATGGAATTACCTTAATCCGATTTATGGATAAAAAGTTATGTCCGTTTGAAGTTCAAAAGTCCACAACTGGTCTTCCAATGATCAAATGACGTTAAAAACCTGCTCGTTAGCCTGGAAATCATCCAAAAACAACTAAACAGATAATGAAGCGATAATATAACTCAAAGGTGACAAAAACGATGCAATGTTAGGCTTAAATGCTCTAAACTACATGCAAGGACACTAAAAATGACCAACAATTAAGCACAATAAAGTGCTTATCAGCATATCACGTGACCTCTAGTTAAACTATTATAACAGGTTAACAGATTACTTGGACGGTTTATGGAAGGTTGGGATAATAGTTTGGATTGTTCCTAGATTATCAATAGCCGGACTGTTTATAGGAGATGGGCAATAGTTTGGCCAACTGGCATCAATTTTTCCTAAAGATTAACTAAGAAATTAGGAACTAATTAACTAACAGAAAAACTAAGTGATTGGATTTTACAAGTACATAAAAGAGACACTAGGGATAGGAGATTCACAAGCTAAACAAGTATCAACCAATTTGTCAAGCCAATATTCATTAAGGTCGATTAGGGTCAAAACATGATTAACAAGGTCATCCCCCTTCCCCTAGCTAATAAAATACTCACTAACCATGGAAAAGATGAAATAAAACGCTGGAAGCAACAATGAAAGATCAACAATGGTGAAAATCATTCTACTAAAGCTAATCAACAACTAACCACTAACTAATCAAGCTTTAATCAAAGTAAAACTAAGTATTAAGGCAATAAAGAGAAAGGTAAGAATCAATACTCAAATATAGAAGAAAATCAACCAAAAACCTCCATTGATAAAGCTTGAAATCATCACCATTCAAAAGTTAGATCTACTTGCTCTCTCTAGAATCTCTCTAATTAAGACTAAAGTATCTTTAAAAATGAAATTATATGTTTTATTATTACAAAAACGAGCTTAAATACCCCTAAAGTACTAAGGGCAAAGCCGTAAAACAAAAGGCCAAAGTTATCCGAAAGTAATCGAAATCGCCCGAAACTGACCAAAATTTCCAAAAGAGCAGTGGAGCGCCCGCTCCAAGGTTACTCCTGGGTCGCTCTAAGTTCCTGCCCACTTTCTTTCAATTCTTCCTTCACTGAGCGCCCGCTCCGCCTATATTGAGCGTTTGCTCCCTTGTTTTACTCTTCTTCCTTGCAAATCTATCAAAAAGTACTTAAGAGGAGATTAAATAGGAGAGGGGGATGCAAATGCCCATACAACGAACTACATGCAATCAACTAAATTCAAATGCATTAAAACTAATGTAAGGCATGTAAACAAAATGAAAAAGGATGCAAAAGGGAACTAAATGGAAGCTACATGGCCTAATATGCATCTAAATGACCTAAAACTACTCCTAATTAATGAGTCTAGAGCCCACTTATCAAATTCACCCAAGCTTGTCAATTTCTTGTACTCAAGTAATCAACACTCCCAAGGAAACAAATGCATGCACTAAAACTAGAATGATCATCACAAAGTCATAGCCCTCATTGTTCCTAAGTGAAACATTTCCCAACAAAACGGAAAAACTCGCTTAAAATTGTACCAATCATGCCTCACAAGTTCACAAGATTCCCCCAAGCTAGCCCATTTATTCGTTACTTAACGAAATTCCTTTTTTTTTTGTTGCAAAGGCCCTAGACTACCTCCTCACACGGTCCACCACTCACTCGATAGTCATGTTTCTAAGGCACGGTACCGAGCACTCATGTGAGACGCGATAAAAGGGTAAGGTAGCTCATACCAAAGGCATTGGAGTATTTCTAAAAACCAAATGCAAGAAATTTTGACAGCAATAGGTTACTAGCCTTGCGGGCACTCATGCACCACTTATTTACCAAATCGAGCTCAATTTTTTTTCTCTTTTCATTTTTTCATTTTTCCAAATTTTTTGTTTATTTTTGTTTATTTCCTCTTTTTTTAAAAGGCTACTAGCCTTGCATTTTATTGATCTAGAAGGGTTCTCATGGTCGCTAAGCAATTTATCCAAAGTCAAAGGACAAAGTAAAGAATTTTTACAGGAAAATAGAGACACTTTTTTTCACGCTAAAGGCAAGTCTCGAACAATTGAATGTTCTTTTTATAACAAGACCTAGACATCCAACCTTCAAGCACCCTAATATTCCTAACGAGCACATAAGACACTGAAGCTAATTCACCCCTACTCAAAAGGCAAGCTCCCGACCTCTAAGAGTCATCCCTTGACTAAGTGATGCAAAATCTTTTTGTTATTTTTGAGTTTCTTTCTAAATGCAACCACAAAAGGGAATAAACAAACTAAAATCCCTATCTCCCAAGGTTAATTAAGTGTTGTCCTCAATGCTTCAAACAAGTCAAAAAGGCAAGGGAGAAGGGGGAAGAAAAAAAAATACCGAAAGAAAACAGGGGGGCACTATCTACAAGGAGGAGTTGAGTTGTCTATTAAATAACACATCAACGATCGCAATGACTTGTCATATGCAGCCGCACACAATTCCCAAAATACCAAATAGGCAATAGTTAGAGGTAAAGCATGCACAATGTAATACATAGCTCTATGCTTAAATGGAAGAAAAGAAAAAAAAAGAGGGAAATCAAAAGAAAAATTAAGATAATAAGAAGAAGAATCAAAATCAAAATAAAAAAGAAAAAAGAAAAAAGAAAAAAAATGAAGAAAAACTATCATCATTATACCCCTTTACTTCAATGGAGTCAACAAGAGCATCCGGAGGGCCAAGAGAGATGGGAGACTCCTTGAGTGGTGGCGGTTTGGGAAAGTAAGGAAAAGAAATAGGGGAGGGAGGAATAAGATCAAGCCTCCTCGAAAAAGGGATGTGAGGGGGTGAAATAGGAATAATTTCCGCACTCAAAACCTCACTCACATCACATAATTTCTCCAAATTAGCTTTTTCAAATGCTCCTTCAACCACATATTTCTTTCCTTGCTCATCATTAACACATTCAACCACAAGAAAAGACTCTTCTCTCACAAGGGAATCTAGGTCATTTAATGATTGAGGTAGGATAGAATAAGAGTGAACATTGGAGCCAATCGGGGGAGGAAAGGCAAAAAGTAAATCAAGGGATTCACAAATGTCTTTGAAAACCTCATATTCCTCCTCATGAATTGGATTCATCCAACCTAGTTTTGACTCATCTTCTTCATCACTACTCCAAAATTCATCAACATAAGGCACATTAATCTCCCTAGATGCATTTTCGTTTTCTTGATAAGAAGAATCACCATCAACCTCAATCGAAGACCTAGATTTATCAACATCATTTTCATCCTCTTTTTCCTTTTCATTTCTATTGGGCTCTTCAATCTCATTATCACATCCTTGAGACAACTCTAGGGCATCTTCCTTCCACCTAGATTCATGATAAGAGGTTTTTAGTGTGTCATTAAGGCACTAGAAACCGCTTTCCAAACAATGATGTAGTAAGGGCAAGTCAAGGGTCGGTTTACAGGGAAAGAGGGATTAACTAAGATCTATTAAGTCTAAAACTACCTAAGTGAATGGTATTTGGGGGGTATAAGAAGGATTGATTCAACTATCAACTAAGAACTAGTTAAGGAATAAGAACTAGCAATCAAATATGATAAGTTTTTTTAAGTTTTTTTTTTTTGGTGAAAAAGGAGCATGAATTTACTTAATAGGAAAACACCCAATACAATCCACATCATTAACATGAGCATTAGAGTTAATAAAATAACCTATTACAATCCGTTAGATAAGTGTTCAAACAAGGTCTAGGGATAAGGGAAAGAAACCTAGAGTCGTTGACATTAAGGTCACAAATATTCTCCTTCTTAGCCAAAAGGTCTGCTAGCTTGTTATCTTCACATTTGACCCATTTCAACTCCACTCTTTCGAAAAATCGTTTAAGCTCCTTGCACATGACAATGGTATTAGTATGTATATCATTAATTGGGGAGTCCCGGAGAAGCATCTCAATAGCTTTTTGTGAATCTGAGCACACAACTAGGCGGTTGGCATTGATATTTTTAGCTAACTGTAAACCATAATGGATACTTGTAAGCTCTATGTATAGGACACAACACTAAAAGAAATTATACCGAAAAGGGCGAGTTAATTCAATCAAAAAAGGCTTTGAAAAAATGCCACTACAGCTCGTAGGAAAGAGGGCGAATTTGAGTAGGTTCTTCTTTGGAATCCACTTATCCATAGACCATTGGAATCTCTGATAACATTTGCAATATTCGTAGGGGTTCCTGTGTCAAAAAAAGAGGCATCATTGTGTACAACAACATCATACCAGTAATAGTTAATCCCATAGGACGAGGTGTTAGACGTTAAATTGGGGGAGGAAACATGCTTAAACGCAGCAAATTCCCTCGCAAGATTGACAGCTTTAAGGTAGAGAAGTTAAGGGTCAAGATATTGTGTTTGATTGAAGACCAATTTGTTTCTAGTTAACCAGATTTCTTAGCACATAAAGGGGGAGAAAAGGCTCCAGGGAAGGTCTCTAATTGTGTGGTTTGATGAGTAGTTGTTGGCTAGCCAACGCTTTATATCACCTGAGGAACAAATAGTAGGAGTTGGGGCTGCCTGCCACACCTCCGCTGAATACGAACATTCACACAAGGTGTGGATTGTGGACTCCGGGTGAGTCAGGCAATACAGGGATCATTGGTGATGTTTTTGGAAAAGAGATTTTGTTTACAAGGGAGTCTATCCCACCAGGAAAGCCAAAGAAACATTTTGATTCCTCTGCTGAATACGAACATTCACGCAAGGTGTGGATTGTGGCCTCCAGGTAAGTCAGGCAATGAGGGCACAAGGGATCATTGGTGATGTTTTTGGAAAAGTGATTTTTTTTACAAGAGAGTCTATCCCACCAGGAAAGCCAAAGAAACATTTTGATTTTTGGAGGTGCTTTGATCTTCCAAATCCATTTAAGATTGAGGGACGGGTCGGGCTTAGGAAGGCAAGCTCGATAGGCCTTACTCAAAGAGAATTTATTGTCCACAATAAGGGTAGAAACGGAAGTATCTTCCGGCAACGAGTGAGCAAAATCAATAGACTCGATTTGGTCTCGTACACTACGAGGAATAAAAAAGGAGAGATGGGAGAAATCCCAAATGCCATCATGCAAGAAATCGTCTAGTGTGGAATCATCTTCAAGGAAATTAAGAGGACCACAGAGTAATTGTCTAAGTGAACTCCCCACGCCCACTTATCATGCCAAGTCTAAGTATTCTTTCCATTCTTAATAAGCCATGCACTATTTTTTTGCAATTATATCCCACCCCTTAGCAAGGCTTTTCCAAATACATGAACCTTTTTTGAAACTAATTACATGGTTATTGTTCACATATTTGGAGAAAACACATTTATGAGTAAGGTTAACTTTACCATGACAAATCTTCCAACCTAATTTCTCCAAATGGGATACATCAAGATGGTGGTGGCTACGAATCCCTAAGCCCCCCCATATCTATAGGAAGAGAATAATTTTCCTTAGAAAGAAGGTGCATCCCATTTTTGTTGTCTTTTTTACCCCAAAGGAAGTCATTGCAAGTCTTATCAAGTTCATTAAGAATCGATTTTGGACGAGCATGAGCTTGCATATAGTAGTTAGGGATGGTGTTAAGGGTGGAGTTGATGAGACAAAGTCGACCCGCTTTGGAAAGGAAATTTGTTTTCCAAGACGCTAGTCTCCTTCTAACTTTAGTCACAATAAAGTTAACTTCATTTTGAGAAGGTTTCTTGTGGGAAAGAGGCATCCCGGGGTAGAGACCTAGACTCTCACTTTCAAAGATATTAAGAGTTTCTTCGAAGAGGTTTCTATCCATAGCGCACATGTTAGGGGAGAAACTGAGGCGACTTTTGAGTTCATTGATTTTTTAACCCGACATATCACAAAAGATTTTCAAAGTATCTCTCACCTTAAAGGCCGTGTTTTCATCTACCCCTCCAAAAAGATGGTTATCCGCAAAGAGTAAGTGAGAAATGGGGACACGACTTTTACCTACCCAAAAGAGGGTCCAATCCTTAACTTGGCAAGCATTATTAATGAGGTGGTGAGAGTCTCAAGGCAAAGGTTAAACAAGTAAGGGGATATGGGATCACCTTGCCGTAGTCCCCTAGAGTGTTCAAATGAGCCCGATTTTCTACCATTTATCAAGATCGAGGAAGAAGCGTTGGACACAATTTCATAATGAGTTTAATGAGATGGTCATCAAAGTCTTGGTAAATAAGGCAATTCCTAACAAAACTCCACTCCAGACGACCATAAGCCTTTTCTAGATCAATTTTTATAGCAAACCACCCCCATTTACCTTTCTTTTTATTCATGGAGTGTAAGACTTCATTTGCAACCACAATATTCAAATCTGATCCACGCACTTCAATGAAGCGCTTTGATTTGGAGAAACCAAATGGGGCATGAGTGGTTTAAGCCGATGAACAATGATTTTTGTAAGGAGTTTGTAAAGGGTGTTACAAAGGCTTATAGGTCTAAATTGCTTAACAGTTTCTGGATTGTTTTGTTTAGGGATGAGACAAATAAGAGCATGACCCAAGTTAGGAGGAATGACCCCTTCAAGAAACCAGGAATGAAGTTGATGACAAATTGTTTCTCTAATAATGGGCCAACATCGTTGGAAGAAAATTGGGTGAAAACCGTCTGGGCCTGGCGCCTTTAATGGTTTCATACAAAAAAGGATCTTTATTATTTCTTCATAGAGGGAGGGGCACACAACGTCGAGTTCACCCTATCATTGGAAGGGAGAAGTGTGGGCCTACAACACAAAGTTTGGTCTGAGGTGTACAAAGTAGCAAAGAAGTAACAAATATGCTTACTCAAGTTTTCCTCACCTATTTAAACCTCCCCCACCTCATTGGTACGACAAAGAATTTTATTGTTTCTCCTAGTCAACATTACGCTTTTGTGGAAAAAACTAGTGTTCGAATACCCAAAGGAGGTCCAATCCAGTTTATACTTAGTTAGCCAAAGAACCTCCTCTTATTCTAAGATTCCCATCAACTCCAATTGGAGCTCCTGCTCAAGGTCTAGGTGAAAAACAGAGGTATGGTTCGATTCTAGATAAATTTAGACACCTTTTAACCTAGCTTGAGACTCGTCTCTTACGGTCATAAACATTTCCAAAAATAAGTTGATTCCACTCTATAAGGTCATTTTGCATGACGGTCAATTTAGTTTGCACATCGTTATCACTTTTAGTCCAAGACTCAAAAACGACATCATTGAAAGAGTGGTGAATAAACCACATAGGTTCGAACCTAAAGGGTTTGGTACCAAAAAGGCATTGTTTACAATTGAGATTAAGTAGGATTGGGGAGTGATCGGAAGGTATACGAGGAAGGTGCCAAAGATTAGCATTTGGAAAAAGTGTCAACCATTCATCAATGGCCCACCCTCGGTCCAACCTCTCACATATGGGATTAACTTTTCTTTTATGATATGTAAAATATTATAAAGCAAATACTAGAGTTCGAGTTGCTAGTATGAACTCGGGCTAGACAACAATAATCAATGCAATAGCGATTCAAGAACGATGAATATGCAAGGTTAAGTCTCCCTCGAAATTACTTGAGTCCTCTTTCGAATGGTCCTCATGAGGAATTGATTAATCAATCAACCAAATCCTCTCTCGAATGGTATTTGGTCAATTGACTAATAGATTCAAAGAGTTTAGAACACCCCTGATTAAAGGATCCCTTAATTCCACCCAATCCCTTGGCCTAGAAACTAAGCCGAAACATGGGAATTAGAAAAAGGATCGAAATTCAATGTTGAACAAACGAAACCCTAAGTACCCTATCATAAATGAGATCATGATATATCCAAGGGTGTCAAAACACCAAGTTCAATGCATAAACAACAAATTGAATCACAATTACATTAACAATATACATTAAGCCCTAATTCATACTTTCACCCAAACCCTAAATATGAAACTACTCACTAATCATGGGTTCTAAGCAATTGAGATTAATAAAAGTAAACATGATTAACAATAGCAATAAAAATAGAGAAGAGATTAAGAAAATAATACTTGGATTAATGAGCAATTCAATCTTCAATAAGAGTGTCAATGTAAGAGACTAAGAGTTTGAGAGAGTTTAGAGCTAATAACTAAGAGTTTAGAATGCTAAAAAGTCGACCATAGAAAATGATTAAGTTAACCTATTTATATTAGTTTCCAAAATAAAGACGGAAAATCGGGCAAAAAGCCAAACGACAGGTGCACAAGGGCGTGGCTAAAACGCCGCCGGGTGTGGACCTAATCCTCTGGAATCAGCATCTTCACAGCAGCCCACTATTTCCATAAATTCAGGTCCCACGGGCGTAGCCAAAACGCCACAGGCTTATGGACCTGATTTCCTCAAATCACTCAGCAGGCAGCAATCAAACTGCTATTGTGGACAAGTCTCCCACGGGCGTGTGCCCTTCAAAATCTCGAATCATCAGCACGACAAGAATTCCTGCTTCCTCCTTCAAAAGGCTACATGGCTGAGTCAAAATCCACACGATTGTGTAGACCTGACCTTAAGCCCAATCATATCCAATAATCCGCAATCACTCCTCCAGTGATCATATGGCCTCAAAAACCTGCTAGTTAGCCTAGAATTCACCCAAAAACAAATAAACAGATAATGAAACGAAAATGTAGCTCAAGGATGACAAAAACCATGCAAGTCTAGATCTAAATGCTCTAAACTACGTGCAAAGACACAAAATATGCTCTACAAATAAGCACAATAAAGTGCTTATTAATTCAAAAGAGTCGCCTCTCCCCACCAACTTCTTAATTTGATCAAATAACTCACAATATTGCTCTCCTCCCTTCTCAAAATACTTGAGCTCCTCAAAACTAGATTCAATAAGATTGTCATATTCGGCAAGCATTTGAGAAATAAAATCATTCAATTTTGGTTTGGAATCATATAGAGAAGAGCTTTGATTATCGACAAAGGAAGATGCATCATTATAAGCCCCAAGATTAGGAGTATGCAAATCATTGTTGTAATGCATGCGATCAAGAGAAGGACTCACTTTGAGCACATTAGAATGCACATCATCGCAACTAGAAGAAGGAGGAGGAGTGTCATGATATGGCATGTGAGAATTGAAATTGCAAGCAAAAGAGATATCGTTGTGATTCATACAATCATTAGATAGATAAGAATCATGATGCATTGAATGCATTTCATCATTATTAGGAGAATGAGGAAGAGGTATACCTTAGTTTGGCTGAACTTGCCTAGGATTCGTGCCCATGTCCCACTCATACATGTCTTAAGCTAGCCAAATGTAGTTATCCCAAGCATCATTCATAGAAAGAGATTGAAATTCTCCTTGATGCACATCCTTAATCACGCATCGAGTAAATTCATTCAACCCGACATAGATTATTTCACATATCTCCCATAGCTCGCACCCATAGTTGATTGGAAAATAATCTTCCACCCTAGTGAAATAGCTCCAAAATGACTCGTTCTCGAACGGAGGAATCGAAAAATTAAACATTTTTGAAAATGTGTCTCAAGATGCAATTTCTTACAAAACAATCGCTAAGCATGGGGTTAGAAATAACAAGAATTTCATCAATATAGGGGGGAGAAAAAGAGAAATGAAGGATAGGGGTGACTTAGACTCGAAAATCAAAATCGAATTCAATGTAATCCGCTGCTTCCTCGGCAACAACGCCAAAATTTGGAACAGTAGTTGCACGTGGCAAATTAGATACCTAACTTAACCAATATAGGGTAAGAAAGGGTCGAATCCACGAGGAAGCAAGGATTATCAAAGTTTGGATGCGAATATTCTCGTGGTAAAATTAACTAATTAAGTATTTCCACATTCCATAGTGATTCAAATAAGGTCCTAAGAAGTCAATAACCTATTCTCGTGGTGAAGTCAAACTATTTACTAGCCTAAGGTCAATCCAAGGATTCATCTCTCAATCCTTCACCTTGGACTCTTAAATCAAGTTCAAATAGTGATCAATCAATTAAACAAGGCAATAAATTAAGCTAGGCAACATAATCTCGCCTAAATATAACCCTCAAGCTTGACTTTTATGGTCAACACATGATTAACAAGGTCATCCCCTTCCTCTAAATAATAAACTACTCACTAACCATGCAAACGATGAGATAAAAAGCTTGAAGCAACAATGGAAGATCAACAATGGGGAAATTCATTCTAATAAAAATAATCAACAACTAAACACTAATAATCAAGCTTTAATCAAAGTAAAACTAAGTATTAAGGCAATAAAGAGAAAGGTAAGAAGCAATACTCAAATGTAGAAGAAGCTCAACCAAAAACCTCCATTGATAAAGCTTGAAATCATCACCATTCAAAAGTTAGATCTACTTTCTCTCTCTAGAATCTCTCTAATTAAGACTAAAATATATTTGCAAATGAAATTATATGTTTTATTATTATAAAAATGAGCTTAAATTCCCCTAAAGTACTAAGGGCAAAGCCGTAAAACACAAAGCCGAAGTTGTCCGAAGGTAACCGAAATCGGTCAAAACTGACCGAAATTGTCTGAAAGAGCA
This sequence comes from Patellifolia procumbens, assembly GCA_947645195.1. NCBI lineage: Eukaryota > Viridiplantae > Streptophyta > Magnoliopsida > Caryophyllales > Amaranthaceae > Patellifolia > Patellifolia procumbens. Next base: position 186,703 of record CANSGD010000428.1, read on the forward strand.
GTGGAGCGCCGGCTCCAAGGTTGCTCCTGGGTCGCTCTAAGTTCCTGCCCACTTTCTTGCAATTCTTCCTTCACGGAGCGCCCGCTCTGCCCATATTGGAGCGCCCGCTCCCTTGTTTTACTCCTCTTCCTTGCAAATCTATCAAAAAGTACTCAAGAGGAGATTAGATAGGGGAGGGGGGGTAAGCAAATGCCCATGCAACAAAGTACATGCGACCTAACTAAATGCAAATGCACTAAAACTAATGCAAGGCATGCAAACAATGAAAAAGGATGCAAAAGGGAACTAAATGGAAGCTACATGGCCTAATATGCACCTAAATGACCAAAAACTACTCCTAATTAATGAGCCTAGAGCCCACTTTTCAGATGTACACTATCTAATACAACAGGTAATACACCTTAGTGTATGAACCTCTACGTACACCAAATGGGTATGAGTTGGTCAAAGGTGTATAGACCCAAATGAGTATGAGTTTTCCAAATGAGTAGAAAGTTTTCCAAATGAGTATGCGTTACCCAAATGAGTATAAAGTCAAATGAGTAGTCAAATGAGTATGAGTTGGGTTGGGGTTCTATTTATTTTTTTAATTATGATATTTTTGATTTATAAACTAAGCATTCTCATTTGAGATTTATGTACTCATTGATTATAAGTATGAGAGTTGTTCAAATTAGTATGAAGTCAAATGAGTATGGAGCCAAATGAGATGATTTTCCAAATGAGTACGAGTTACTTAAATGAGTATGAAGCCCAATGAGTACGAGTTCTTTAAATGAGTATGAGTTGGGGTGATTATATTTATATATTTGTAAAATAAGCATACTCATTTGAGTTTTATGTACTCATTGAGCGAATGTATTCATTACGAGAACTCTATATACTCATTTTAATTAATTATTCTTCAATTTATATTTAACATAGATTACTTTTAAGATAGAGAAATAAAATAAAATAAAAGAAAAAGCTAACAGATGGAATACTTGGAAAATAAACATACTCATTTGAGTTTTATGTACTCATTAATTGAACGTACTCATTTTGATAAATTATTCTTCATTAGTATTTAACAAACATTATTTTTTATGCAAATTATATACATTATTTTTAAGATAGGATTAATAAAAATTAAATCGAAAAAAAGCTAAGAGATACTAGTAGAATTCTTGGAAATAAGCATACTCTTCGAGAAAAACGTCAGATCTTGATAGAAAAAGGATTTGAACTCCTGACCTCTGATTATCACACTTAATACGCGATACCACTGAACCCTATGTTGTTTTGTGCTAATGTTACGCGCGAGAAATATATAAAGAAATAGGTAAGTACACCCCGATATACGTTATAAATTGCTTATCTAATACCTTAAAGTACTACCTTACATCTAGTAGATGAAGTGGGTATTATTTGAGATCATATAGTAATCAACTTGCTTTAATGAATTTATTATACTACCTTGTTTTGAATATATACTACTTTACACAAATTATTTAGGAAGGTTGCCTAATTTTAATGTTAAAATTAGGCGGCCGAGGCCCAAACAAGATAACAAGGCCCAATGCCTTCTTAACCCAGCCACTGCTATCTCCTTCCACATTGCCTTCTTCTACATTGCTATCTCCTGCCATGTCAGCCCGTATAACCTCAAAATCTTCCTACTGCTGCTGCCACCGTTCATTGTCGGAAAAGCTTTTTCATCGCCTTCCTCTTCTTTGATGTTAATCGTATGGAAACAAGTTTCTTTTAATCCAGGCGCTTATAATACTACCGCCTTCAACAGAGAGGATTTTAGTTTCACCACCAACATAAGAGAGGAGATTATCATGAGAACGAGGTCGACTTTTACCGCCATAACTAACCATGAATTAAACCTTGAGTTGCTGTTGTGCACTTGTGATGATGGTGTTTGTTGTGGTTGGTCTTCCCAGGAAGGATGAGTGTTTTCGAAGTCGATTTCACGAGAACTAGGGGAGGAGTCGTGCGAATCCGGGCAGGAGTGGGAAGGGAAATTCTTACATTGATGAAGAGGACAGCGAAAGTGAAGGTTTTAGAGAGAGAGTAAGTGAGGATGATGATGATGAATTACAGTATGATTATTGCTAGGGATATTTCGCAGTTTTGCCATCTAATAGTTAAATAGTCACTAATCAGATGAAAATAGGCACCAAATGAATTAAAGTAGTCACTTATTGAAATATATTATATTGAATAAGTTTTGCCATTTTCCATAATTTTGGAATGTTCTTTGCAATATTAATTTGATGTTCAATTTAAAGTACTCCCATTATAGATTAAAATATCCCCTCAAATGGATTAAAGTAGTCACTTATTCACTATATTGGTTGTTCAAGTTATTATGTTTACTATAAAGTTGAATTTTATGTGATGTGAATTTAAACTAGGTTATAAATGGATTAACTTAGTGACTTAATGTATTAGAGTAGCCCTTTATTGACGTATGTTAATTTAGTCTCTTATATTTCAATGGAAAACAAAGTTAAAGTAATAAATGGATAGAATTAGGTACCAAATAGATTAAACTAGTGCCTAAATAAAATAAATTAGTGAAATTAGATTATATAGCTAATTCAATTGAAGTGTCAAACAAGTAATCAAAACAAATAAAATGGCCACAAAATAATTTAAACTGGTGCCAAAAGAGAGTAAATTGGTGCCAAAAGAAAGTCAACTGACGCGAAAATAATGGAAGCGTCGGTCTGAGAAGGAGAGAATGGGTGTACTGTTGAGCTGTCGAATTTTATTAGGTTTGGACCTGCCTAATTTTAACAATATAATTATGCCGTCTCTTGCAAGACAAGCTGACTACTCTATAATCAAATGTACTAGTTTTATGCATTGCACATACCTCCTTTTTGGCTGATATATACATCTAGATTCTAATACTTATTCCCTCCGTTTCTAAATAAGGGACACACTTTCCTAATATGGAAATGTCACAATAAGTGACACAAAGCTCAAAATAGGACATTTTAAATGATAAAAGTACATAATTACTCTTACTCAAGCAATATATCCAAGTGTTTATTTAGTTAAAGTACCCTTTCTCTTTTTAATAGTGGTCCCCAACTTTCTCTCTCTAACCTCCTTGGTTTTCCCTCACTTTTTCTATGTTCCACTTAGGGCTTGTTCTGTTCAGTTTATTTTCAGTTCAATTCAATTCAGTTTAGTTCAGCTCTAATAAGTTCAGTTCAGTTCAGCTCCAATAAGTTCAGTTCAGTTTAGTTTAGTTTAGTTTGGTTTAGTTCAGTTCAGCTTAGCTCTAATAAGTTCAGTTCAGCTCCAATAAGTTCAGTGCAGTTCAGTTCAGTTCAGCTACATTCATTATTTAACCATTTTATTTAATATTATTATTATTATTATTGGTCTAATTTATTTTACACATTATTATTGTTTTTTTTTATTATTCATTATTGTTTTTATATTTTTTTATTATCATATCTTTACTCATTATTATTACTATTATTATGGCTGAGCTTGGGTTTCCATTGGTGCTCGGTTTAAATAAATTTCATGTCAATACGAGTATTTTAATTTGCAATTGTTGTTTTATTTTACCAACTAGATATTCACTATTACATCATACAAAAAAGCTACAAGAAATTAAAAAATTACAAAGTTGCTAATAATATTTGAGTACTATTTAAGGTACAACATCGTCGTTACGTTGAATATCAAATATACTTTGGCGGTTTGTGGTGGGGTTTGGTTTATAAATATTATAAACCAACCCACCACAAATCGTGGTTTGGTTAGACATTATTATTATAATTATAGACCAACCCACACACCAACCCATGTTATACTGCTTAAGCTAATTATTATTATAATTACTAATTATTATATTAATTTACTTCTTAGACATTATTATTATTATAACATCATCATCAAATATTAATATATAAATACGAATAATAGTAATTACTCATTATTAATTATTATTATTATCATTAATTATTATTTTTAAAATTAATTTATCATTATTACTACTATCTATAACTATCATTTAATAACAACAAAAAAATAGAATCATTATTCATTTAATATTATTCTAAATTATTTATTAAATAATTATTATTACTTATTATTTAATATTCATAATAATAATTATTTAATTTATTATTTATATATTTATTACAATTCAATTCAAATAAGTTCAGTTTAGTTCAATTCAACTTCAATAAGTTCAGTTTAGCTTTAATAATTTCAATTCAATTCACTTCAATTCAGTTAGAATTAGATGAATATACCCTTATTTAGAAATGAAAAAGTATATATTAACCTAACAAAGCTCAAGATGAACTAAATAAAGTTGAAATGAAATGAAAATAAGTCGGACCATGAAACCGGGAGCTCTCCAAAAAGGTTGGGGGGGGGGGGGCAATTATTCCAAAATGTTATCTGCCGCTTAATCCTTTGTAACTTGTAAGCATCTCATTCCTTCCTGGCTCCTGCTGCTACTTCTTGTTGTGCTGGTGGCTGCTGAGTGCTCACCTCGTTTTGCGAAGCCGAAGCAAGCAGAAAGAGCGAGCAAGTTTAATAATGGATTCCAATGCTCCCCCATTCAAGGTCCCTACTTTTTTTATTTTCCAATTTTCTTCTGTTCTGTTCAGGGTCGTGGGTGTTCTGCTTCTGCTTCTTATATACTTGGACTTAAATTGATTCACTTTTTCAGTTTTCATATTGCCAACTTTGGGTTACCAAGTTTTCCTGTCACAAAACTTTGTTTTTATAGAGATAGCAATATGAAGTTTCATAATTCAGCTAATTGATATGCTCATTGTTCATTGCTGAATGGGTTTGATAGGAAATTGTGACATTTTTGGTGTTTTGTATTGTACAGATAATTTTGGGCTCCAAATCAAAAGCACGTAGGGAAATATTAGTGGAGATGGGTTATGAATTCACAATCATGGTACATCCCACATCCCACATCCCACATATTTTGGCTCTTCTTTCTCTTTGTTATGGCTGTTATTTATTACTTATCTTCCCCTGCAGACTGCTGATATTGATGAAAAAGCTATTCGCAAACAAAACCCTGAAGATTTGGTCATGGCTCTTGCTGAGGCTAAGGTCCTATATTTTTAACTTATGTCTTTATTCCTTTTCATCTCGAATTCTCGATATTGATTTCTATATGTTCTACTTTGCGTTTGTTTGATAGAAATGTACCCTCCTATTCAATTTTTACAACTATTTTGATTATGTACGATTCCCATTTTAAGTTTGCGTACTTAAATGACTGGCTTGGCTTCATCATTAGGATCAGATACATATGTTTTTATAAGTGGACTAAGCTAATGCTTTTATTTCGTCTCCACTTGCAGAACCTATATTTTTAGTTCATTTAAGATTAATAGAAGGCATATCCCATATTTATTTGTTTATATATCGTGTAATTTCTGCGTTCTTGTACACCATTTCCCCTAATCTTCTTTTGGACATGTAATGCATTTCTTCTTGTGAAGCCATCCTTTACAAGCCTGATAGTGAATTTTGGATCTCGTTCAGGCTGATGCCATCATCTCAAAGCTTCAAATTGCTGATAAACAAGTGAATGATAGCGAGCCAACACTCCTCATTTCAGCAGACACAGTATGCATTCTCTTCTTTCTATCTGTGTGCTGCATTGCTGCCTTGTTATCTAAACCATTTATTATAAAATCGCCAAATATTACAAATTGTCTTCTTAGGATGTTTGCATTTTGTTTACAGAAATTTCTTGAGCTTTCATAGGCATCCTATTTGTATTGTCCCTAGTTTTTTGACTTTGGAGTTCAGACTCTTGTTCATATAGTGCTGATGGTTTGATTTGAACATCATTATAATGATCCCATCCCTACGTCGTACTGGAGGCTGGAGCTCCCTCCCTTTTTTTTACTACGGTGTTTTAACAGACATCAGAAAAGGCCACTCCTAGTAGTGCAACTTTGATACTGAGTTACAACAATGAAGTTAAGGCCTTTGTGTTTGGATATGAATTAGGGTTTCCAATTTAGGAAGAGCCCTAAAACTGTTTAAGTGATAGAATGACTTTTAAGTGATCTTTTAGATGGAAAAAATGGTTACTCTAATCATAAATTGATGAGAAAAACAACTCAACTATAGCAAATGCGCAACATAAAACAACCAACCAAAGCTTAATTCTATTATCAAATTAGGACTCTCCTGAGTCCTGAATATACAACCCTAGGTTTGTATTTATAGCTACAATTACTTTATTCCAACTCTCCAACATGGAAAAGGAAACAATAGACTAGGAAAAATAAAGAAGCGCAACAAACCTTAAAGAATTATTTTATGAACTAAGCCCAAAAATCATTCTACAACTTGGAATCCATTTCACGGCTCAAAACACTTATGAACAGATCAAAAATTAAAAAATCCTACTATAAAAGAATGGTAAAAACCATATTGGTTCCTAACAAAAATAATGATAGCAGTAGCCCAAAAATGCTAGCAATTTGGAGTCAGCAACGTGGGCACCGGATCCATATCAGACGTGGACTGTAAAAAAACTAGATGGAGAAAGCTATTGGGACTGCTAAAAGCTATGGATGGAGGTGGTATGCTTACAGCATGTTACATTGCGATTGTAATTCAACAATAGGATATGCTGACTGCTTGCTGCAACACTGCGATGCTGTTTTTTATTGTGATTCATCTCAACCTTTAAACTCTGTCTTTTCCCTATAATGATTCAGTTGACGTACAAACTGAGGGCATAAGTTGCTGCTGCATTGCTCTACTTATACTACTGCCTTCTTTGACTTGGGATCTTAATTGGATTGGACTGGACTAGACTGTAATTATGAGACAAAAGGAACGGAGTTTAACTGAACTAAACTCTAATTGAAGGAGCGGAACTGAAGGGGCAAGTATCAGACTGATTGGTTTCATTACTTGTGAGTTGTGACGTTCACTCCTCTCTTCTGATATAAGAAAATTCTTGGAAATTCACGAGCAATGAATCATTTTTTCGTGAAGGGCAATTTATGTAGGTTTGCTCTTTTTAAGAAAATATATACCGCCTCCGTATTCAAAAGGTTGCAACACTTTTTTTTACGGTTCTCAATTCAATATTTTGTGATTGGTGTTAGGTGATTGTAAGGGTATATTATTAAGAGGAGTGGTAACCATTGGCTATATAATTGAGTATGGAGAAAATTAGTACTCACCGCCTGGCCCACCACCAGGCCCACCACCAGGCCCACCACCTTCACTGCCATCACCCTCCTTCACCGCTGCCATCTTCACTGCCATCACCCTCCTTCACCGCCCCCTAATCCGACAAAGAAACTCGCCACCTATGTAGCATGGGTACTTCACTTGATACTCGTCCCCATACCCTATACGGGACCGGGACGTCCCGTATCGGGCATGATACTCGAATATTTCACTTAGTAATGTATCATACCCGCTTTATGTCAATGTTCAGATTTGCCGTTTTACATCCCCGCCCCCGCATCCGTTTTTGGCCCACGGTGCAACCTAGCTCGCCACCACCACCTTCAATCAACCACCATCGTCAAACAACCCTACCACCCCACGGCCCACGCTAATTCGACCACCAGCAAACCACTTCACCACCAATTCGACCCATCCCACGCTAGTTCGACCACCACCAAATAGCCCCACCACCAAATCGACCCAACCCCACCCGAAAACCCACTACAACCCCACTGACAACCTTCCAACTACCTCGTAGAATGCTCGAAACCTACCCGAAAACCCACAAAATGCACCCTTAGAACCAAAAAACCTAGCAAATCGTTGTTTGATTGTTGTTCGAAAACCGGAAACCCACTGTAAACCCTTTTTCGAATTTTCTTTCCGTTGTTGTTTGAATTTTATTGCTGGATCGCTGTTTGATTGTTTTTGTTTGCAATAAAGGATTCACTGGGGTGGGATGGTGGGTCGATTTGGTGATGGGGTTAGTGGATTTCGTGGGTTGGTGGGTTTCGTGGTGTTTGGTGACTAGGTTGCTGGTGGTATTCATGGTGTTTGGTGGGTGGGTGGGTGGGTTTCGTGGTGTTTGGTGGTTGGTGGTTTTCGTGGTGTTTGGTGGGTGGGTTGGTGGGTTCCGTGGGGTGGTTTTTTGTGGTCGTTGGTGGTTTTTGTGGTGGATGGTGGTGATGGTGGTGGTTTCTGTGGTTGGTGGTGACGGTGGTGCTTCCTGGTGGAGTTGGTCGGTGTTGAAGTGGAGTGGTGGCCATTGGCGGTAGTGCTTGGGTTGTGGTGGTGACGGCGGTGGTTCTGGAATATCTAGCGATGGTTGGTCTAGGGTTGTACAGAGAGAGGGGGAGGAGATGACGATGAAAATGTGAGAGGTGAGATTGGGGGGGTTGGGGTTAATTTAGTTGAAGTAATTAAGTTTAATAAGTTATAGATTAGTTGTTAATAAGACATTATTATATTCTATTAAATGTTATTAATAATATTTAGGAAGGGTATAATAGTCATTTAACAACCCATTTTTTACTACTTCCTCCGTTTTAGAATAAGTGATACAGTGTCACTTTAACGTTTTTTGAGGCACAATTTGTTAAACTTGGTTAGATAATTGAAAGTGGGGAGTGGGACATTTAATTAATAAGATAATCACCACCCATCAACCGCCACAACCACCATACCTGCGAAATCACCACCACCATCTACGAAATCAGCCACCACCACATGCGAAATCACCACCACCATCTACGAAATCAGCCACCACCTGCGAAACACCACCACCATCTACGAAATCAGCCACCACCACCATCTACGAAATCGTCCTCCTTCTTCTCGTCGCCGCCTCCGCCCTCCTTCTTGCTCGAAGCCTGCTTCTCAATTTCTGCTCGATTTGGTACTATTTCCTTCTTGCTCGAAATCGTCCTCCTTCTTGTCGAAGATTTATGCTCGAATTTTGCCTGGTTGGTGCTTCGCAAGTTTGGCCGGTGGCAAGGGTTGCGATTTGGTAGTAGGTTGAGGGGAGGGTGGCTAGGGTTGCGATTTGGTGGCAGGTTGAAAGGAGGGTGGCTAGGGTTTCATCTTGGTGGTAGTTTGAAGGGAGGGTGGCTAGGGTTTTGCTTTGGTGGGTGGCTGGTGGTCAGGTGGGGGAGAGAGATAAGGAGGGTGGTAGGTTGAGGAGAGAGAATAATTAAGTTAGTAGTAATTAAGTTTTATTAGGATTATATAAATATGGTTTAGTAGGTTTAATAAGGGTAGAATTATAAAATAACACATTAAAACTTACCAAAGAAGGAAAAAACCCAAAGTGTATCACTTATATAAAAACACTCATTTATAGTAACTGTATCACTTATTCTAAAACTAAGGAAGTATATTAGGAAAGAAAAAAAAGTGTTGCAAGTATTTGGAAATTTCCTTTTTTGAGAAGTGTTGCAACCTTTCGCAGACGTAGTATATAAATTTTATCAAACTTGTAGATGCCATCTCTTTTTTTCAATTGTTTTAGATATTGATTCATGTTAGCCGACCCAAATCATTTTGGGAATAAGGCTTTGTTGCTGTTGTTGGTGTTATTGCTGTTGTTGGTAATTTATTTGCGGTCTGAAACTGCATGTGATCATTTATAATTGTTTGGTTAATGATGTAAAATTGAGTTGGACGTTGTCACATTGGTGGATTTCGCCCAATTCACTTCATCATTTCAGTAGCAGATTAAGCTGATAGTTAAACAACGAACAGGCTGATTGGATTTCTTGATAACTTTCCACGTATCTCGTCTACTTCGCTACTGAAACAAATCATGCACCTGCCAGTTATGTCTGATCTTTGGACTGTAATTTATTCTCTTGTTTCTCCTTCTAGCTTCATGATTGCAATAACATTCAAACTCTTGAATGTATTCGTATAGTATAATACTTCATGAGCCTTCTGTTGGAATATGGTCACAGCTCCGGGAAATAGTAGTTGCATTAGGTTTGTTCCAGTAAGGCAGTAACACCTTTAATTTTGTTCTGATGGCAGTTACTGTGGTTCTTGTTAAAGGTTGTGTTGATTCCATATTTACTTTATTCATCACCATATCTTGTCAGGCAGAAGCCACGTTACCAAAGCCTTGCGACGATGATCTCAGAACTGATGCTGGACCCACTATCTTAATTACAGGCGACCAAGTATAATTAGTTTTCCTTTTTTGTCTCTTTCCTTTAAAGATCATATTCCAGTTAGTCCTTGCAATTTTATTCTTGCGGAAATCACCTGTGCTATAGAACTGAATGCACATATAAACCATCTCTTTGCTTTCAACATAATGTATAATAAGAATACACTAAGGCGAAGTGGAAGTTAAGAACATCCGACGGTATCATCCAACATATTATAGGAAGGGTACTTTAAATAGGAGAAAGCAAAAATGCTACATGGTGAGGTTGTGAGGCACTCTGTTGAGCTTTGAGTGTATCCAATGTGCAAAGCCACTGATGCTTTCTGTTTTCAGTTAGTCCATCTTGGAAAATCTAGCATACACATGCTTAATGTGGTTAAAAATTTGAGAGCTTCCACTTTGATTATGCCAAGCAACCTGCCAGTCTCTTATTCTCATCATCAAAAGGAGAGGCGGTATTGAGTATAAGCGTATAAGGTGGAGAGGGATAACAACACTTCTGTCACCAATCAACCTTGTGCCCTTCTTATATTACACCATTACACTATTCTATTTCACTAACCACAGAGGTTAAAGGCAGCTTCAGCAGCATCATACACTCTAAGAGTGAGATTTCCTTACTCTTTCAACATCTCTTATGTCGTACATTTTGTAATCACCAAGAGTGAGATTTCCTTACTCTTTCAACATCTCTTATGTCATACTTTTCGTAATCACCAGCTTCCATCAGGCACAAGAGCAGTTTCTGTTGGTGAAACATCAATATCTGATCAACACAGTCTTTTCAATATTAGAGATATTGAGTTCCCGAATGACTTGCTGAAAGTACTTGTCATCCTTGACTCCTCACTTTGGACGGCTCCTCATACTGGAAGTGTATTATAATTTTTAGAAGAAGTTATTCTGCTCTAAAAGATGCCATCATCTCAGTGTATATTGCCATAGCCTCCTCCTGTCCAGGACTCCAGGTTCATTGGGTATATGGGCTTATTCCAGCTGTTGTTAGAGGACCTGTTTCTCTTAAGTCCTATTTAGGATACACTATATTTCTTAACTTGCCATACAATTAATTATCATGGAGAGTTTAATATACATACCTCTGTTTGGTTTTCTCCTATGCAGCTTCTGGCAACCCATAATTAATATCTGCTATCTTTTGCCTTCTTTAATAGGTGTCGGGCTTATGATTCTGTGGGCTCTGCACCCAGTTCATAAAGAATTGAGAGGAAAGAGAATATATCCCTCTCTGCCTCCCTCTGTCGCGTCTCTTAAGGAAGAGGTTGTACCTAGGGAATATTCAGTTATAGCCGTACAACATAAATCTCATAAAATCTGAGCAAGTGAAGACTTAAAAGTTAGCTAATGAACTGAGAGTAAATTATGTGCAAGTATTGCAAATATGCACTTGTTTTTTTTTAGTCGTCAACTCAAATTTGTGGTAACTTAGCGAGGCTATAGAAAATTTACTCTATTAAATGTGAATTTGACCTTGTGGAGACATTTTGTGTTCATTCATGCCTATAATCCAGTTTATTTATCCAATTTGCCTGTAAGTGACAGAGTCCACTTGTAATGTAAAAAGAGGTTAGATTCTATAACCATAGAGATAGTTAAATATAAATGATCATCAGAATAGTCTATCACTTATGAGTTGTTACTTGTAGACGTGGCTTCGAAGCATTCAGTTGTGCAGGCTTGGATTTAGGAACTCAAGTTTCTTCTGCAAGACGACAGCTCCTCATTTTCATCTATAATGGTTTCATTCTTTGCTATGCAAGGTCTATGTACTTCGTTTTTCTTTAGGGGAAGGTCTATGTACTTTTCTAGAAGAATGTTTAGAATGACATGTACTGTTATCGTGGCTAATTTAGATTGGAAATTACTGCAATTGTTTTCCAATTCAAAAAATCTTCCATTTTGTAATTATATAGGTATATATTTGCATGTAGAGCTATGAGCTATTCATTACCTCAATAAGTACTGTTAAGCTCCTTTATATGTTCTATTTCAAAAGTGCTTTCAACCAGGAAGAGGGAATATTTTGAGATGGACAAGGTTAAAGTGCATGTCTGCTCAAAATTAGATGCAATAGAACTCTGAAAAATGAAGCTTCCTGTTTCTAAACGTCACCAATGAAATCACTGAGTTGGGACTTAAAGAAGTAGTAACTGCTAGTGAGCCAAGTGAAGTTAAGCAATGCCTCCTTACTGCTGTAAAAATTGTCCGATTTTTTACAATTTCTTTTACTAAGATTTTTGTCTAAAGGAACACAGCAACCTTTATCAAAATCTCATGACTTCAGAGTGAAATCTATGGCTCAATTAACTGAGTTCCCTCTAGCTTGTCTGCACCTAGCTAAAAGTTAATTTAGGAAATGTTGAAATCTTGTTACCGCTATAAAACATTTGTATTTTGAATTGATGATTGATCGAAATCTAATCAATTATTTGTTGATGTGAAGGAGCACCTTTGTACACGCCCAATCTCCTATACTATAAGAATTTATATGGTCATTGACTAATCAAGTGAATGCAAACCTTCAGCAAGCTCTAGTTTGAGCTGTTTACAAGTGTCAATTAACTGTGAAAACTAAGACTAAAATGCATGTTCATATTTATTAGAACTGTTTTCTGTTGATAATCCAAAGGTGAAAAAAATATTAGATTTTGTGTTGGTATCGTTATTCCATATTATTTCTTATATTGGCTGTCATAGAGCTCACCTACAAGTTCAACCTAGCAGAGAGAAAATGAGCATTTGTAACAAGCTAAGATGTGGATTATACTTTTCCATTCCAATTGCTCAGTTTATTACACGGTGGACACATTGATTTTCGTGGGAAATGAGGGGAACAAATTTTTACTGTGACTCATTTTCTGTGGCTCTAGGTGGTGGTTTATGAAGGCGTGATTCGGGAAAAGCCATCCAGCAAAGAGGAAGCGCGGCAGTATATGAAAGGTTTCTATGTGCCTCAGAGAATCAATATTCACCAATATGTGCTACTTGGGATGCGTTTACTTGTTTCTGCAAGTTTAAGCCATGCACAAAAGAGAACATAGAACTGGACTTGCGTTCATTCCTGAATTTTAGTTGCCTTATAATCAACTCTTAAAATGAGAATGTCAGAACTATTCAAAGTTTCAAACACTTTGATCCAATGTTGATTAGACACAAGCATGACCTCCTCAAAGAACTCCTTGGTTGCATTGGATATTGAGCGGGTGCCTTGAAGGTCACTCAGTGGTTGCAACCTAGAGCTTCCATTGCTTATTGCTGGAGCAATGGAAGCAGGACCCTTGAGAGATAACGCTAAGCTATATAGCGCACCGAGGTTCAAGTCATGGTTATGGTTTGCGTTCTCTGATCTAGAGCAATAATACAAGTCCTCTGTCTCAGATTCTACGTGTAGGTCCTCTGTCCTCCTGCCTGTGTGATCTGTGGACACCTCTTTTTAATTGCCATCTATCCATCTCATTGCAATTCCGTAAGTAATTGTATGATTAATATCTCTCTACGTGCAAAGCTTCATTCTGTCTAACCAGCCACTAGCAAGTGCTGCTTTAGTTGTCTATCATTTGAACAATGGAGATTTTTTCCATGCTCTAGGGGTCTATTAAGCTGAAGAGGGGATGTGAATGAGAGAAGTTGGGTAGGAAAGGGATAAAAGTCAGTACCATTGCCACTCAGCAGTTTCCGTGTATAACACACTACGTTTAAAATCTTAATATCTGTCCTTTTACTGCTTACGGAGAGCTCAAATGCTTCCCCTTTTAACATCCTCCTCATACACCTCCTTCTGGACTCCTCTACTTCATCTTATTGTCTATAATTGTTTAATCAAATATAAGTGTGGGCCTCTCTTAGCAGAAAACCAAACATGATTGTATAACATGGCTCCTGAGTCCTGACACTGTATAGGAAAGTATTTGAGGCTGTTTATGGTAAAACAGGAGTAGTTGTCTATTTGAACTTCCTTTTGCTATTTTTATTTGGTTCCCTCCTTTTCCTGGCTCCTTTTATCTTTATCAAGTGGCAAGATGAATGGTGATTGACTTGGTTAGAGCTTGGATTCTCCATTAGGTAAAAGCTATTTTCCAAGCTAACAGGTTTTCTGATTCAGTATTGAACTGGAATACTAGGAGTTAAAAGGTCATCTGGGTGATTCTGCAGAGTGCAGACTGTTATGCAATATATAATGATAATCAGATCACCTGTGCCAACAATTTGCTTTTAAATTAAATCAACATACATACAACAGTGTACCTGTTCGTCTTCCACCTAGGGAGATGATATGTTTCTTAGCCGCTTTCTAAATGCTTGCCATTTTAAGTATAAAAATTCCAATTTCAGTGCCTTGAGTTTTGGCCTAGTCCAAGTTTAGTGCCTTGACTTTTTATATTCCAACTTCAGTGGCCTAAGGTTAGAAAATAATCCAACTTAAGTGGCTTGACCGGGCATGAGGGCTGACGTTGTTAAATTTCTATCAGTGATACGTGCATAGTTCAGTATTATTGTATTCAATCATTAGAGTACAATAAAAACAATAACTGACTCTAATTGATTTATTTCCCCAACGATTCTTATCCTTCTCAGTTTTCATGAACAAAATTCATAAATACTTGGGGGGGGGTATTGGGGAGAAACTTTCTGGAACCAATGAAGGGTAAAAATTGTTATTGAAATGAAACGATTGAGTCTGTGATTGTTAATTACTATGTTTACTTTGATTTAATATAATAAGCACATCATTATTAAACATTAAGTTTATTTTGAACTGTGCGCGTGACTCTGATGAAATTTCAACACCGTCCCTCAAGCCACTAAAGTTGGATATTTTGTAACGAGCGGCCACTAAGTTGGAATATGGAAAGGTAAGGGTGCTAAAGTTGTTTGGGGCTCCGGCCAGACGTCATGACACGGAAGTTGGAATTTTCCTGTAAGTAAGCTATATTGACCTTTAATATCTCATTTATGTTCCAAAGCTGAAGTTACAAGTAATATTGCTCTGTTCATAAGAAGCCAAGCAGTACTATGGAATTGTGAAAGTTTCTTAAGGCAACATAGTACATTAGAGACACAGTGAACTTCATCTATGTTTATTTTTCTCAAACTGCTTCTCTTTCTTATCGGCAGACTATTCTGGCAGGAAGGCGTCAACTGTCAGCTCTGTTCTGGTGACAAACCTTCAGACAGGATTCAGGAAAGGAGAATGGGACAAAGTGGAGGTACAATTTACAGTGATTTCTATTTTCTTGAGGGTGCTTTGTTTACTGGGACATCATTATCATCTTACTCTATAATTGCTCCCATGTATTTTGTGTCTTCAAATGGCACATGATAAAAAATGCTCATTATCATATAAACCTTTGCAAGATCTGTGTCTGCCTCTGTCAACACCCTCTAAGGCTCTAACTAATCACCCCCCCTCGGAAAAGGATGTAATTTTTGTTTTATATATTTCCTTCACATGTCCTTCTGTAAGCTCCTCTGCTGTAGCTGTGACGTTGAATGGACTGTCAATAAATCTTACTGTGAAGTGGCTATCTGCTCTGTAATTAGATGGCGCTTGAGGTATTTTTGTAAATCTATACTAGTGAACTTCATGTTTGTGTAGTAAGTCTTCTTAGGTTCTGGTTGGACTCTAGAATAGTTTTCGAAGTCGACATTTTCTCCAACTTTATTTTCACCATCATCCAGTTTAGCCGACTTACGTCAATGCTGCATAAGTTCCTTCTCATGGCCAATTAAATCTTGTGGACAAACAAAAAGAAACTAATAAACTATGCATCCTTAGCAACTTGAACTTTGGATTTTAGAATCTTTATCTCAGGCTAACATTTTGACGTAGATCGCAGTTTCTCTTTGATGTGATCTAAGGGGTTTAGACTCACGATTTTATTCAAATCAGACGTGAAGTATGATTTGGGGTAGATGGAAATCTTTCCAGACATCTCCCTAGACACACACCAAATCAGATTTAAGGATAAAATCTTTCCTAAAATCCTTACACCTTCCCGCCCAAGTCATATTTAGATAAGTAGAAGCCACTTTCCTAGTTACAAGTATGTGCAATAAACAAGACATTGATCAACAAGGAACTGAAATAAATGAAGGTACTTTCAGCCCTAACCTACATGCCTGACAATAAGTTTGGTGCATAGTGCATATACATTGGCCTGTTTGGTTGTACGTTTTTTGTTGAGTTTTTAGCGGACTGGAACCATATTAGAGATTTGACCAAATAAAAAGATGATTCTAGTGTTTTCATGAGCGGATTGATGAGAACAAGTTGATTTTGAAAAAGTTTTTAATATGAGCATTTTCAAAGAGAGGATCTGAATTTAACCTTATCATGTCATTCTCTAGTTTCAAATAACAAACACCTATATGCTCTCAGTTAATATACCAAACATTTTAAGACAACAAATTAATAGTCAGCTCACCTAATTCAATTGTTGGTCAAATAAGTTCATAGTATCAACTATCCGTTAACACGATAACACCTATCCGCTAAGCACCAGGCCATTAACTGACTAGCTGGTTGTATTTAGAGTTTTTTTAATAACTGCTTTTATTAGCTATTTAAAAGTGTTTTAGGGGTAGATTTTTAATCAGCTCTATAGGTTTCTATGTGGCTAGGGCTCTCAGAGAATCAATATTAACTGTGTTTGATTAATTGTTTTTAGGAATAGAAGCTGACATTTTGCTAATTTTAGGGGTAGATTAGTCACTTTGCAAAGCCCGGTGAATCAGCTCTTTGGAAATATTTATTGAGCCTACCCCTCTCTTCCAAACAGCCCACTACCAAGCACCTTTATAGAGGTTTTGACAGTTAAACCTCTAATTATAGTTCAGTCCTCTAATTTTTGCCCAATATTCACCACCAACCACACCCTAAATACAACAACAACTAAGCCTTATTCCCATAGTGATTTGGGGTCGGCTAACATGAATCGTCAACTGAAACCATTGCCAAAGGAGATGGCATCGACAAGAGTGATAAAAAGTTTTTTTTTTAAAGGTTTTAAGTTTTAAAAAGTTTTTAAAAGAGGTTTTCAACAAAAGGTTTTAACACAAATACCAACACAATTGAGAAAAAACAAATAAATGCAGTAATCACACTCCTTCCTCCACATGGATACTGCCCCTCCACCCACTTCTATCCAACGCCATGCTCTCCTCAATCCCAAGTAACCTCATATCACTTTCAATTACCTTCATCCAAGTCATCTTAGGTCTTCCCCTACCTCTTACAATTTGATTACTCCTCCATTCTTCAATTCTTCTTACAGGTGCATCACCTGGTCTCAATTTCACATGACCGAACCATCTTAACCGATTCTCGCTCATCTTTTCTTCAATGGATACAACTCCAACTATTTCCCGAATCACTTCATTTCTTAATCGGTCTTTGCTTGTGTGGCCACACATCCAACGCAACATACGCATCTCCACCACATTCATCTTTAAAACAAATAAATAAAGGACATTCATGCATTCATAGGAAAAATCATATTGAGGCAAAAATGTGTAAACACCTTATTAACTTAACAAAAAGAACCAAATTAACTACATCCGCCAAAAACTTGTTCTCCAAGTAACATGAACAAGAGGGACGCGCTTTCTATTTCATATCACTATTTCAGTCTTTTGCACTTATTTTACCTAGGAAGTTTACTATGGCCTGTTTGGTAGTAGGAGTTTTTAGCTAATATTAGAGGATTGAATCTATATTAGAGTTTTGACTTTTCAATCCTCTAATAAAGTATTTGGTATTAAGCGGATTGGAAGAGAGGATTAACTCCAAAACTCTAATTTCGAAAGTTGCTTTACTCGGAGTTTTGGTGCTGCTAATTGTAAAAGACTATTATACCCTCATATTATTTGCCTCTACAATATTTTGTCTTTATAGCTCATATCCTTATATGTCATTTTACTAGAAATTAGCTATCAGCTATCAGTTTATCGTACCAAACACTTTGATAAAAATAATACAAACAGTTGATTAAATCAACTAATTTTTAGCAGCTAGTCAAACCATTTAATGTATCAGCTATCAAACAGGGCCTATAACTGAAATTTCTATTTCCCATTTTCTCCACACTTTCGTAACTGAAACTTAAATGTTAATATGCCCACTTTCAGCGTGTTTCCTAATGCAAATTTGCCTGGCATTTTTCCTTCCGGTGCTGAATTACCTTAGCCGTTGAGTTTATGAATAAAGAATCTGCACCCTGACATCCTGCAGGTTTTATTCGATATAATACCAGAAGAAACTATTGAAAAGCTTGTAAGCATTCTCCATTCCTTTTCCCCCCCAAAACCCCTTTTCCTTTCTTGACTATTTCAAATGTGAAGATCTACAGTTGTGAGGAATTTTTCAACTGTAACTTAAGTCTTTTGATTTGTATATTCAGATTGAAGAGGGTGCAGTGCTGCATGTTGCTGGTGGTTTAATAATTGAACATCCTCTCATATTACCCTTGGTTAAGGAAGTGGTTGGTCATCCATTCTCTTTTTTACTTCAATATTATTTATGTTGGACCCGCCTTATATGTTAAAGGAAGCTTGTGAAATTTTTTGACCTCATGTGCAAGATGTGCCATAAAAAAAGCGTCAATTAGTTATGATATAATTTGAAAGAAAAAGGTATCTTTCTATTGATATAACGATTGAAGCTATCAACTAGTAGAATCTTGAACAAGTGAATCGTGCTGCCTTCGCTTAGTGCTGTTTTTTTTGAAGAACCTTCAAACTTGAAGGAGTTTCAAACTCTATGTTCAGTGCTTTGCTGTTTATATATATGCAGGTTGGGACAACTGACAGTGTTATGGGACTTCCAAAAGCAATTACTGAGAGATTAATATCAGAGTCGCTGTAGTTTCAGATTATGGAGATAGCTGCGAACGACAATATCGTCGCTGCTTGATAGCAAAGCTGATCTACCTGTGGCATTCTTTTTAGCTAAGTTTCTTCGTCTTTGATGAAGCAAAACTGTTAGTAGTTTTGCTGGCGTAAGACAATTCTATCTTTTGCCTATCATCATACTGTTGACTCATTTTTTCATGCGAAAGCAGTATAAATATACGGTCTCCAATTCTGCTTTTTGATGATTCAGTAATAGTCTCTATGTTCCCTGCAAACTGAAGTCCATGTCTGGTTTCAATTTTTAACATACAATGGTAAACCTCATTAAAATCCTTTCGTTTATAGAAGCACCTGTCAGTTTTTGTTTTCAAGGGTACTCTTCACTAGATTGGAAGAATTTAGATTGTACTCTTCTGCTAGATTAAAATCAATAAATGACCTGAATTTACTGGAAAAAGGGTTATGTGGTTTTTTTTAAAAGGCTATCGTAAACAAGAAATGATAAACATGAATTGCTCCGTATGGGCATTATGTATTTATGTTAATATACCTATGGATAAATCTAAATGCAATATTTTTTTGGAAAATTTGTTAGAAATAAGTCAACCTTTGCATTGGTCATTTTTACCAAGTCTACCTTTATTTATTCCACTAACAAGTAAACCTTGTAATCACTTTTGCTTTTAACAAAATTTTTTACTGGTTACCTAGTGTTAACTTGTTAGTTTAAGTCACTCTCTTCTCTCCCATTTTTCTCTCTATCATCTTTCTTTCCCTTTACAACCTAACCATTAGCAAAAGAATGAACATGAATTCTAAGAAAATCAGCATCATTATTGAGGACCATGATCTTCTTAAACCAAGAGCACCCACAATAGCTTCAAGAAGAATATTAATACCTCCGTTTTTTTTAATATGCACATTTCTCCATTTTGGGATTTTTTTTTAATTGGTACCTTTCTACCTTTTGCCATAAATGAAAGGTTGACCCACCTAATTATTACACTTCTCTCATACTTTTTATTTCCTTCTCTTTACCTTTTGCACTTTTTCCTTATTTTTACTAACCTTCTTTCTTACTTTTGCACTTTTTCCTTGGTTCTTGTGAAAACTCTTAGGTGCATATTAAAAAAAACGGAGGGAGTACTAGCAACAATAGAAGCAATGAAATCACCAAGTTCAATCCTAAGAAAAGAGAAAGAACCACCAACAACAGGAACTTCAACAGTAAATCTAGGGTAACAAAAGACAAATAACAAAGCAGAAAACCCAGAAATTGCATAGGAGAGTAGAATAACAGGGCTGCATGATTATGAGCTTCCTGACCAGTAATGCTGAAAATACTAGGGGTGTTCATTTCGGATTATCCGATCCGATCGATCCGAAATTTTCAGATCGGGAGAAGTGCGATCCGAATCCGATCCGGAAATTTCGGATACCCATTTTTTCGGATATCCGAAATTTCGGATCGGATACCCGGATTATCCGATCCGATTTTTATGGGAAAAAAAGTTTAAAATCAAATTTATTTAATGGAAAAAATTACAGATATTTCGGATATTTCGGATCGGATAATTATCCGAAAAATATCCGAATTTTTAAACATTTTTCGGATAATTCGGATTTTTCGGATATCCGAAAAGGCCAAAAGAGTGATCCGAATTCGAATTATCCGAAACACTATATTTCAGATCGGATCGACCGGATCGCGGATCGGGTCAATCGAATTTTTGTGAACACCCCTAGAAAATACCAGACCCAACAACAGATCCAAAACTAGGCCGAATGAGGTCCCACCAAGTGAGAGATTTGGTCATAAGGTTAACACTCTTTTATCTAGCTCAATATCAGGTTCATCAATTTAATTCAGAGAAAGTTGGCAAAATCACATAATTTGGTTTGAATACATCCGGAATTTTGTGTAGATTCCAATATATGGATACGGATATTGTGTCGTTCCCTTCAAAGAGCCTAGAGAGATGTTGTGATTGTGGATGTAGTTGCTCTCTAACAGCCAGCTCTTCATCAAATGGTGCTTGGATACGAACGTTGAAGAGAAAATATGATGAGTTTGAGAAGAGTGCTCGTTTCTTATTCAGACCTTTACATTTTGCCTGTTGCACGTGTTGGGATCGAAAATGAGTGTGCAATGTTGCGACAAACGCTTGGTAGCCAGCAGGCTACGATTCAGGAGTTATGTTTGGAATTGGAGGAAGAGAGGAATGTCACTTCCTTTGCTGCTAATGAGACCATGTCTATGATTTTGGGGTGGCCGGGGGGTTTGTTTTGTTTTGTTTTTTTGTTTTTTATTTTCTTGAAATATATATTTGATATATCGATATCTTATAGAGTTTTTCCCTTTCTTTACAAGCTAAATTGTGCTATATTGATGCTCTTAGGAGCTATTTATGCTAACTATTTCGATATAGTTGTGGTTTGTGTGTTCTATATCATTTTGCAGGTTTTAGGGAAAAACTCCCTATTTACTTGATGTTTTGAGCACCACGCTATAGCGGGAAGTTATGAGGCATCTTTGAGGTCTCAAGATGGTATTTGGACCCCATTATGAAGAAGTAAGTGTGCAAAGACTTGGAGTCTGAAGCCAAGCAAAGCAAGGCAAGAAGAAGACACGCCCGATCGGGTCGGGCAACAACAGCCCGATCGGGTACGAGTGCAGAATTTGGAGTCAAGGTTTCCCGCCCGATCGGGCGGCCTTGCCCGATGTGATCGGGCGGAGCAATACTTAGCCATTTTTGCTGTTTTCTGAGAGCTGAAGATGACATCCACCCGATGGCATCGGGTGGACTTGCCCGATCGGGTGCTGGGGTTGCGGCCCCGATCGGGTGGAATCTGCCCGATCCAGTCGGGTGAAGCCTATTTTGTCGCTGCTGAAGACTTGTTCCCAGGCCCGATCGGGCGGCCTCTTGCCCGATCGGGTGGATGACACGGGGATGCGATTTTCGTTATTTTCCCCACTCTATCTTATTGTTTTCTTAAGACTTATAAATACTTTTAGGTTATTTTTATTTTGTATCTTTGATATTATAAAACACTTAGAGAGCTCTTAGCCTAGTTTATCATTGCTTTGGATTGTAGAAGAGATTCAAGTACAATTTCAATTCAATTAAAGTTTCCGTTTTTCGTCAATTTGGTAATCGTCTTGCTTATTGCTTTATTCCTTTATCTCAATTACTTTAGTTCAATTGCTTATTTCTCAATTAGTTCATGATGCAATTCTTAGGGTTTTCAATTAGTTTTGTTGTTGTCAATTCGATCATGTCTGAGTAGTTCTCTTTCTAGGGTGTTAGATAGGGAAGCCATGTTTATACCATGATTGCTATTTAGACTCCTATTGATTTCTAGGGCTTGATTAGAGTGATTGTGGTGTGGTCTGTTCTTAATTAGTGATTAATGTTAGTGGCCAATTTCATTGATTGCTTGTGGTTAATAGTTGTTTGCACAGATCCGTCTTACGACTAGAGGCCTAGGACACATCAGTAGTTCTGATTACGTTAGTGAACATGCGGCGTATGTTGAACTATGAGCGTTGAGTCTTAACCATAACTCAACATAGGCTCTAATCCCTCGACTCTTGACTTAGGTTTTAATAGTAGTTGACCCCACTTGATTGGTATAAGCATGGTGGACCGACCTAATACCCTAGGCTTTTATTCCATAGTTAAATCCTCGACTTAATTCGTATTATTTAGCTTACTCATTAGCTCAGTTAATTCTCCATATTTTCATCTGAAGTAGTTGGTTAATTGGATATTAATATAGAAACTCTGTCTCCCTGCGGATTCGACCCTGCTACCACTGACTACCTTAGTTAGAGGACCGTAGGTTTATTTTTGATTAGGTGATACGACTAAAACCTATCAAATTTTGGCGCCGTTGCCGGGGAGACGGCTAGTCTTCTAGTTTTTATTCGATTAATTAGCGTACTTCTCTTTGCCTCATTGGAACCTCCCGTTCCAATCGAGGCCGTTCTTACGGTTATCTTGTTGTTTTCTCTTATATGTCCAGGTATCGAAAGAAAACTCACATTATTCCTGGATATCCTGACACAGAAGCAATACTTCGGGATCTTAGAGCAAAATTTGACCAAGAGAAGCCAGTTTCAGAGATTTCTACATTACCAATGGCGAAGTCACTGAAATCTTATGGGGTGCCTAATCCTGAAGGCATACCCACAGGTCCACCGATGCCCACTATTGCTGCGAACAATTTTGAAATCAAACCTGCACTAATTAATATGGTGCAGCAGAATCAGTTTAGTGGGCATCCTTCTGAAGATCCGGCCAACCATCTGCACAGATTCCAACAACTCTGCAGGACTGTTAAACATCAAGGAGTCACACCTGAGCAGCTGAAGGTTATGTTATTTGAGTTCTCACTCAGAGACAAGGCTCAGAGGTGGTTCAGCGATATCACTGAGACAGAATGGTCGGCGATTTCTGCTGCATTTCTACATGAGTATTACCCTCCCACAAAAACAGCAGAAATCAGGAACAAGTTGGCTACGTTTTCCCAAGAGCCAGATGAGACATTAAGGGAAGCGTGGACTAGATTCAGAGACCTACAGAGGGAATGTCCACATCATAATATGGACAAGTGGTTTCTGACGCAGACTTTTTATAATGGTCTGCAGCCTCAGACGAAGAGTACTGTTGATTCGTCTGCAGGAGGAGTCTTTTTAGACAAGGCAGTTGATGAGGGTTATGACTTCCTAGCAAATCTTGCAGCCAATGACCATTCATCATCTAGGAGTGTGACTAAGAAGGTACTTGAAGTTGATGCTATTTCAATGCTTACATCTCAGATGGCGCAACTCACTCAGCAGCTAATGAAGTCCTCTAGTTCAACACCTCCGCCTATGAGCATCAACGCTATGTCAGTAGTTGCACCCATCACCTCATCTTACTGCTAGGTGTGTGGTATTCAGGGCCATTTCGGCCATGATTGTCAGTTCAGTCAGAATCAGATGGAGCAGGCTAATGCTTTTCAGCAAAGACAACCCAATAACCCCTACTCCAACACATACAATCCTGGTTGGAAAGACAACCCACTTCTTTCCTATAGAAGCAACAATGTTCAAAACCCACAGCCACAAAATTCCTACCATCCCCCACAAAATTCCTATCAACCTCCACACCACAACCCAAAACCCAACTACTACCAAAACCAAGGAAATTCTCATCATCCTCCTGGTTTCCAAAGACCTGCTCATCAGAATTATCAGCCAGCACCACAAAATGCAACCCCACAAGAGCCTAGCAATTCTGAACTGATGAAATTAATATTATCTATGCAGAAGACACATGAGGAAACACAGAAGTCCCAAGAGAAGCACGTAAAACTTCTCGAAACTCAGATTGCTCAGTTGGCCGAGACTAATGCACAGAGGCAGCAGGGACAATTGCCGGGGCAACCTACACATAGGGAGCAAGCAAATGCCGTTACTCTTCGTAGTGGCACTGCTTATGCTGCTCCTCCTATGCCCGTCGATGATGATATTGCCCCTAGCAAGGAGAAGGAGGTAGTAGAGAAGGAATTGGAGAAGAATTCGACGTCTGATGTCGAAGTGTCTGAAACAGCTGAACAGGCAGAAAAGAAGAAGGAGAAGGAGAAGGTTGCTGATACACCTTTTACACCAAGGTTGCCTTTTCCTCATCGAATGCAAAAGTCCAAGGTGGATCAACAACTTGGTAAGTTCTTGGCTATGGTCAAGAACCTTGAGGTAACAGTTCCTTTCACTGAACTTATTTCTCAAGTGCCTGTCTATGCTAAGTTTTTGAAGGAGATGATCACAAAAAAGAGAAATTTTGGTGGGGTAGATAGAGTCGCACTCACTGAAGAGTGTAGTGCCATTTTGCAAAATAAATCTCCACCTAAATTGAAAGATTCGGGTAGCTTTTCCATCCCTTGTCATGTAGGTGCACTTTTTATTGATAAAGCTTTATGTGATTTAGGTGCATCTGTGTCTGTCATGCCTTTGTCTGTCTGTAATAAACTGAATATGGGAGCACTTAAGTGTACTCAAATTACTTTGCAGATGGCTGACCGTTCTATAAAATACCCTCTAGGTGTTTTAGAAGACGTCCCTGTTAGGGTGGGGAAGTTTTACATTCCTGTGGATTTTGTTGTGTTGGATATGGAGGAGGATGCCCAAATTCCTATTATTTTGGGCAGACCATTTTTGTGCACTGCAGGTGCTGTTATTGATGTCAAGTCAGGATCTTTGACTTTGAGTGTTGGTGATGATACTGTCACTTTTAAACTAACCAATGCTATAAAGTCTCCTATGCTTGAAGAATCTTGTTGCAGGATAGATGTGGTAGACAAAGCTGTGATGTCTGCATTTCAGCAGATACGTGATGCTGACCCATTGGAGATAGCATTGACTGAGAGTGACTCCTTAGGCATTGATACTGATGTTGATGCCTGTCTTGCTAATTTAGAGGGTCATGGAGCTGAACAGAAACAGGAAACTGTGATACTTGAAAGTGTATGCTCCAGTTCTACTCCTCAGGTAACTAAGGTAGAACTTAAACCACTTCCCTCTCATTTGAAGTATGCCTTTTTAGATGATAAGGAAGCATGTCCCGTGATTGTCAGTACTAAACTCACAGACAGCCAATTGCAAAGTTTGCTTGCTGTGCTTCGTATACACAAGAAAGCTATTGGGTATAGTATTGATGATCTAAAGGGCATTAGTCCTGATTTTTGTATGCATCGTATTAACCTTGAAGAGGATCACCGCCCTTGCATTCAACCTCAGAGACGTTTGAATCCTAACATGCAAGAGGTGGTGAAGAAAGAGATCATGAAACTGTTAGATGCAGGGATCATTTATCCCATTGCTGATTCGAAATGGGTCAGTCCTGTGCAAGTGGTTCCCAAGAAGGGGGGACCACTGTTGTTGAAAATGAGAAAGGTGATTTAATTCCCACTAGGACTGTGACAGGGTGGCGTATGTGCATTGATTATCGTAGACTTAATAATGCCACCCTGAAGGACCATTTCCCCTCCCTTTTATTGATCAGATGTTGGAAAGGCTAGCCAAACATAGCTATTTCTGTTATCTAGATGGATATTCTGGTTTTTTCCAAATTCCCATCCATCCAGATGATCAGGAAAAGACTACGTTTACATGTCCTTATGGCACCTTCGCATATCGTAGGATGCCATTTGGATTGTGTAACGCTCCCGCTACTTTCCAACGCTGCATGATGGCCATATTCTCTGATTTTATTGAAAATATCATGGAAGTGTTTATGGATGATTTCAGTGTTTATGGTTCTGACTTTGATGTTTGCCTGCATAATTTGTCCAAAGTGCTTAAAAGATGTGTTGAGGCAAACCTCGTGCTTAATTGGAAAAAATGTCACTTCATGGTGAATGAAGGTGTCGTTTTAGGTCACTTGATTTCTGAGCGTGGCATCCAAGTGGATAGAGCAAAGATTGAGGTGATTGAGAAACTTCCCCCTCCAATGAATGTCAAAGGAGTGAGGAGTTTTCTTGGTCATGCGGGGTTTTATCGCAGATTTATCAAAGACTTTTCAAAAATTGCGAAACCCCTCACTCAATTGTTGCTAAAGGGTGCCACATTCGATTTTACTGATGAGTGTTTGGAGTCTTTTGACAGGATAAAGACAGCTTTGATCACTGCCCCTATTATACAACCTCCAGATTGGGATCTCCCTTTCGAGATCATGTGTGATGCTAGTGATTATGCGATAGGGGCAGTACTTGGTCAGCGGAAGGATAAGCTACTCCATGTGATTCACTATGCTAGCAAAACCTTGGATCCAGCCCAGGTTAATTATGCTACGACAGAGAAGGAGTTGCTAGCCATAGTCTATGCATTGGATAAGTTTCGAACCTATCTTATAGGTTCGAAGGTTATAGTACACACTGATCATGCTGCTTTGAAGTACTTAATGGCTAAGAAAGAGGCCAAACCTAGGCTCATCAGATGGATTCTTTTGCTGCAAGAATTCGACTTGGAAATCAAAGATAAGAAGGGCGCTGAGAATGTGGTCGCCGACCACCTTTCTAGGTTGAGGTTTGGATCCCCTTCTGACCCTCCTATAGATGACTCTTTTCCTGATGATCATTTGTTTTCTGTGTCCTCTAAAACTCCTTGGTATGCTGATTTTGCTAACTTCTGTGTTAGTGGTTCTCATCCTCCCAATCTTACATATCAGCAGCGCAAAAAGTTTTATCATGATGCTAGAATGTATTTTTGGGAGGATCCCTTCCTATATAAGAAGTGCTCCGACGGGATGTTTCGTCGTTGCATTCCTGATTGGGAAATAGAGGGGGTTTTGCTACATTGTCATAGTATGCCTTCTAGTGGTCATCTCGGTTCCCAAGCTACTGGTTTTAGAGTCTTACATAGTGGTTTCTATTGGCCTTCGATTTTCAAAGATGCCCGTGCCTTTTGTTTGTCTTGTGATGCTTGTCAAAGGACGGGTAATATTTCAAAAAGGCAAGAGATGCCACAGAGTGGGATTTTAGAGGTCGAACCTTTTGATGTTTGGGGGATTGATTTTATGGGACCCTTTCCTACCTCTTGTGGGAATAGGTATATTCTAGTGGCCGTCGACTATGTGACTAAATGGGTAGAAGCTATAGCATCACCAACCAATGATTCTAAGGTTGTGATGAAGATGTTTAAAAAGATAATCTTTCCCCGTTTTGGTGTCCCCCGTGTTGTAATTAGTGATGGTGGCTCTCACTTTCATAAGAGCACCTTCAAGACCCTATTGACAAAACATGGAGTCACCCACAAAGTCGGACTTGCCTATCACCCTCAAACCAGTGGCCAAGTAGAAGTATCTAATAGGCAAATTAAGAGAATCCTTGAAAAAGTGGTCACTAAAGCTAGAAAGGATTGGTCATTGAAACTTGATGATACTCTTTGGGCGCTCCGCACTGCTTTTAAGACTCCTTTGGGTACCACACCCTATCGACTGGTTTATGGCAAGGCTTGTCACTTACCAGTTGAGATGGAGTATCTTTCTGCGTGGGCGGTCAAAGAGATTAACCTTGATTTGACAGCTGCATGTGAAGCACGACTTCTTCAACTCAATGAGTTGGATGAGCTCCGTTTGGATGCTTATGAAAATCACAGGCTCTAGAAAGAGCAAACGAAGAAGTTGCATGATAAGATGATAGGAAAGAGAGAATTCAAGGTTGGCGACAAGGTCCTATTGTTCAATTCCAGGTTGAGACTGTTTCCTGGAAAGCTCAAATCTCGATGGTCTGGACCATTCGAGGTGACAGAAGTGAAGGCACATGGTGCCATCGAGGTTGCCAACCACAAAGGAGAGAAGTTTAAGGCAAATGGACAGCGTCTGAAGCTGTACCATGAAGGTGCCTTTGTTGGTTGTGTGGAGGAAATCCGCTTTGATTCCTCCCCACTTGATTCATCTACCTAGAGAGGTAATATGGTCGTGCGGGACCTTCATAAACCAGCGCTTTGCGGGAGGCAACCCGTATCTCTTAGTTAGATCTTCTTTTCTCTTGTTTCGTAGTTTGTAGCATGTGAGAGAGCGTGAGGGTACTAATGTGTTCCTAGATCTTGTGTGCTTTTGATGTGCAGATATGCTAATTGAAGAGAAACTTGAGCCATACTTGCCCGAAATTTGCAAAAAGGCGAGCTACTTACTGAACAGTAGCACGCCCGATCAGATCGGGTGGATGTTGCCCGATCGGGTGAGCGGAAATTAACATAGAGGAAGAAAAGAAAGTACGCCCGATGTCATCGGGCAAAGTGTGCCCGATCGGGTGCGCAACCCTAGCACCCGATCAAAAATACCTCGCCCGATCGGGTGGCCGGTAAGGTGGATACACAAAGTTCAAAGAAAAAAATCTGGGGAAAAGGTATTCCGCCCGACTCCATCGGGCACCATTCGCCCGATCGGTCGCGAGACTTTAGCACCCGATGAGAAAATAGGCACCCGATCGGGTGGTCGATCGGGCGAAGTGAAAGTTCTGAGGAAAATTTTTTTTTAATTCCGCCCGATCGGGCGGCCAGGTACCCGTTCGGGCCTGCGACCGTCAAACCTCCTTTTACACGGATTTCCCCACTTTTCTCACCATTCACTCATCAACCTTCCAATCAATTCTCTCTCTCTCTTCACTCATCTTCAACCCCCAAACCCCTAACCTCCATTAAAACCAAACTCTTCTACCTCAAATCTCCATCCTTTCTCAACCAAACTTCATAAAATCCCCTCCTTTCCTCCTTTCACCCTCCATCTCACAAAATCTCATTCACCAAAATCATCTTCCCTCTCCCATCTCTTCCCACACTCACCTTAAAACCCCATCTTTGTGTTACAAGAGGCTACAAGGCTCATTTTCTACCATGGCAAGCAAATTCCGAAGGCTTATTCGAGGTGAAAGCTCGCGATCTAGGCGAGAGGCAACACCACAACCACCACCACCACCACAAGTTCCACGGGATCCTCAATACCCGGAAATCATTTTCCGGGATGATGAACATCGCGAGAAATTCTTGCGATTTAAAAAGCGTGAGGTACTTCCTACCCGATTTCTAGATGTTGAGCTTTTGTCTAAACTTGGTTTAACTGATGATTTTAAGGACTTCATGAAAGTTCTAGGCATGGAGGCACTTTATAATGTACATGTTAACACTTATTCTCCTCTAGTCTATGAATTTTTTAGTAGTTTCAGTTTGACAAAGCTCCGGGCCGGTCCGGTCACCCATGTCCACTTTAGACTTCTAAACCAAGAACACTCCCTTAGCCTTAGGGAATTTGCGGGGGTTCTTAGGTTACAAGTACGGGGTGACTACTACCCACCCGACCACTTTAGGATGGCAGATACTTATGTTATGCTGACAGGGGACCCTACGCCCTTTGACATCCAGCACTGTCATTGGGCGAACTTCCATCACCCTATTTTTAGCATTTGGATACGGTTCATGGCCCAGAATCTGTTGGGACGGTTTGAGGGTCACTTGGTCACATTGTTTGCCCGGCAAATTGCCGGCTTTGACGAGACTCAGCGTACCCCCGTCCTAGGCCCTACCCTCATTGACCTCACCTATCTCAACACCCTCAAAGTCCTGTACCGCCTGCCTGACCATAGATTTCAGTGGGTGATTAAGTCCAAAAAATCCCTCATTCTGCCCGACTCTAGGGCCCGACTACGGCCTCGTCAGGCAAACTACCTACTCCCTATAGAGGGAGTCGACCTAGTTGTCCCTGAGCCAGAGCCCCCTCGCCGTTCTTACCATAGGCGGCATACGCCGATTTTAGACGAGGGCGCCTCCACTTCTGCTCCCCCTCCCCCTCACACGGACTCATTTGACTTTACCTCTATGATGTCGACCCTAGGTCGCATGGAGACGGGGATGGGTAGAATGGAAGGGCTGATCAACGCGAACACCGCCACCCTCGCGGGCTATGGCACTCGCATCGATCAGCTCTATACCCGTATAGACCAGATGGGGGGGAGGATGGACACCTTGGCTAACGACCAGAACTACGCCCTTTATCCTCTCTATGACGACTATTGTAGGCGTGACATTATTGAGCAGACTGCCCAGCACCCCTCGTGGTACCATTGGAACCCGAGTTATGGCCCGCCTACCGGCCAGAGCGATGACATGGCAGAGGATGAGGAGGATGAGCCGGCTCGTCAGTCAGTCTCTTTAGGAGACTTTGGCCTAGGTCCTAGTGGTTTTGGAGGTGATTTTGATGCAGGTCCTAGTGGCTTTGGTGGTGGGATGAGTGGTCCCTCTGGTGATGGTACTTCTAGTGGTGGTTTCTTCAGTGACCCCACTAATGATGATATGGGCGGCTGATGCCCTTGTTCTCTCCTCTCCCTCGTTGCAATGAGGACATTGCCTCGTTCAGCTTGGGGGAGAATCTCTCACTGTGAGTATAGTTTATTGCTTTCTAGTATAGTTTACTGCTTTTTAGAGTAGTTTAAAGCTTTGATAGTTTAGTTTACAGCTTTAAGAAAAATTGAAAAATTTGAAAAAAAATATGTTTGATCATGAGTGGTTTGATTGCCTCCCTGTGCCCCTTGTTGTGCTTTATTGAGAATGATTTGACTTTGTTTTCTGGATAGCTGGACATTTGTGATTATGAGGCTTTGATTTGATATTCGACTACTTTGATTTCGAGCAATTTCTGACTATGATTTACTACTTTGTGCTGCATACCTGATTTGGTTTAGACTGTGAGGCCTTTTTCTAGCCTATTGGATTCATACTTTTATCCAGTCTATATTTTTTTGGTGTGTTAGTTCCTCTCTAGCGGATCGATCTTGACTTTGACTTCGTACTCATTTGATGTTTGGTGACTTGTTACACTTGCTATGATAGAGGCGTTCTTTTGACTTATTCTTGAGCCCCAGAGTTAGTTTTGATACATTTTTTTCCTCCTTAGCCCCGCTGAGCCTAATGACCTTGTTTCATGTTACTTAAACCCTTATTATAAGCCCATGGCCTTTGTTTCGATTTTATTCCCAAGCCTAGCTTGGGGGAGCTTTGTGTATGGGTTGAGAGTGAAGTTGGTTTCATGGTTTGGTTTGATTGTTGAGGAATCAAAAGTGTATTTGTTGTGGCTTGATTATTAGAAAAAGAAAAGAAAAGGCAAAATTAGAGTTGTGTGAATGAAGTTCAAAAAATGAAATAAAAGTTCCAAAGAATTCAAAGTTCTTTCATTCACGCACGTTCATAAATAAAGTTTCATGTCATTGCCTAAAACTTGGGTTTGTTGTGCGTATTCATTGAATTTGGAGGATTGGTTTATTTTTCATGGTTTTATGGTGTTGATTGGGAGTTGCTTAGGCCATCTAAGGCCTTGTTTGAGTATTCATGCTCCCCCTTTCTTGGTTTTTCCACCACATTACCCAAAAATATCCCCTACCTCTTACCTAAGCCCCATTACAACCCGGAAAAGTCCTCTTGAGCTTGTGCCTACAATGTCTACTAGATTGATTTTGGTCAGTTTGTCAAAGTTAAAGAGTACGTCTGCTAGTTGAGTCGACTTGATTAGGATGAGCGACATTTTTACCTTCTTAAACACATGAGAGTGTGAGTGGGAAGGGACATTTATGGTCGGGTCGGTGAGTGTTCGGGCACATTCTTTGCCTGCCACAAAATTGAGAGGAGTGACACCCTTTGTGAGCACCTTTCCAGGATTTGTATGCCTAGTAGTCACTTGAACTTGATGAATTGCTTGGATGATTGGTGGTTGGAAGGATTTGATTTGCCGAACTTGAATTATGCCTGCTTGAACGATTCTTAGTTTTGAAAATGCTTTTTGAGCTTGAATTGTTTTATTTATGGGGTGAGGCAATCTATTCCACGATCATGCTCTATTTGCTTGAGGACAAGCAAAGGTTTAGCTTGGGGGAATTTGATATATCGATATCTTATAGAGTTTTTCCCTTTCTTTACAAGCTAAATTGTGCTATATTGATGCTCTTAGGAGCTATTTATGCTAACTATTTCGATATAGTTGTGGTTTGTGTGTTCTATATCATTTTGCAGGTTTTAGGGAAAAACTCCCTATTTACTTGATGTTTTGAGCACCACGCTATAGCGGGAAGTTATGAGGCATCTTTGAGGTCTCAAGATGGTATTTGGACCCCATTATGAAGAAGTAAGTGTGCAAAGACTTGGAGTCTGAAGCCAAGCAAAGCAAGGCAAGAAGAAGACACGCCCGATCGGGTCGGGCAACAACAGCCCGATCGGGTACGAGTGCAGAATTTGGAGTCAAGGTTTCCCGCCCGATCGGGCGGCCTTGCCCGATGTGATCGGGCGGAGCAATACTTAGCCATTTTTGCTGTTTTCTGAGAGCTGAAGATGACATCCACCCGATGGCATCGGGTGGACTTGCCCGATCGGGTGCTGGGGTTGCGGCCCCGATCGGGTGGAATCTGCCCGATCCAGTCGGGTGAAGCCTATTTTGTCGCTGCTGAAGACTTGTTCCCAGGCCCGATCGGGCGGCCTCTTGCCCGATCGGGTGGATGACACGGGGATGCGATTTTCGTTATTTTCCCCACTCTATCTTATTGTTTTCTTAAGACTTATAAATACTTTTAGGTTATTTTTATTTTGTATCTTTGATATTATAAAACACTTAGAGAGCTCTTAGCCTAGTTTATCATTGCTTTGGATTGTAGAAGAGATTCAAGTACAATTTCAATTCAATTAAAGTTTCCGTTTTCCGTCAATTTGGTAATCGTCTTGCTTATTGCTTTATTCCTTTATCTCAATTACTTTAGTTCAATTGCTTATTTCTCAATTAGTTCATGATGCAATTCTTAGGGTTTTCAATTAGTTTTGTTGTTGTCAATTCGATCATGTCTGAGTAGTTCTCTTTCTAGGGTGTTAGATAGGGAAGCCATGTTTATACCATGATTGCTATTTAGACTCCTATTGATTTCTAGGGCTTGATTAGAGTGATTGTGGTGTGGTCTGTTCTTAATTAGTGATTAATGTTAGTGGCCAATTTCATTGATTGCTTGTGGTTAATAGTTGTTTGCACAGATCCGTCTTACGACTAGAGGCCTAGGACACATCAGTAGTTCTGATTACGTTAGTGAACATGCGGCGTATGTTGAACTATGAGCGTTGAGTCTTAACCATAGCTCAACATAGGCTCTAATCCCCCGACTCTTGACTTAGGTTTTAATAGTAGTTGACCCCACTTGATTGGTATAAGCATGGTGGACCGACCTAATACCCTAGGCTTTTATTCCATAGTTAAATCCTCGACTTAATTCGTATTATTTAGCTTACTCATTAGCTCAGTTAATTCTCCATATTTTCATCTGAAGTAGTTGGTTAATTGGATATTAATATAGAAACTCTGTCTCCCTGCGGATTCGACCCTGCTACCACTGACTACCTTAGTTAGAGGACCGTAGGTTTATTTTTGATTAGGTGATACGACTAAAACCTATCAATATTTTAAAACTAAAAACGTTCAATAATGGGGTGGTATGTGTCACTTTACCCTGTTCAAAAGGTTAATAGCTAGAAAAGATGGGAACCGGGAAGGCTTACAACTTGAGCCAATCCCAATCATCAAAGCTAAATGCAATATGTTTCTTTCTTTTAATATGTATTTCAAGATTGTACAATCAGTTATACTCCCTTGAATTCGTCCCATATTGACTGGCACATAGTTTTTGGAGTGTTATTTGACGAACTTATTTTATTGAGAGTAGTTGATTACTGGTATCTGTTTAGTACATAAAGTACATGTTGGTGGGACACATCATAGGGGTTTGGAATAGGTGGGGTATTAAATTAATTATGTATATGTGGGACTCGTTAATATTAAAAAATAACATTTCTATTGTAATCCCATACTATTTATAGAAGTGTATCAACTGATATAGGAATAACAAATAAAGAAAGTGTATCATCTATATAATATGAGACGAATGAAGTATATAACTTTCAAAATTGTATTTTTTAAATTCTGAATGTATGTTTCTGTATTTGGTATTTATGATTTACGACTTTATGTTATACAATATCCATGCTATTATATCGTATAATGAACTCCGTAATATAAACCTTACAATATAAGAAATTATACTTATAGAAACTTGACACCTATTTCTTACATTTTATTAAGGTATTCTTCAATCTTATCAAACCTAGCTCCATTAACTATGAGGATATCAATTTGAAGACATTGTCAAAATATAATCACTACCCATTATCTTGGCATCTTCGTTGAATCTTTGACGAACAGAGTTAAATTAAGTCTAAACCCCTACAATTTAAAGTTAATGAGAATATTTAATAGGCAACACCACTTTGACAATGTCCATAATAGGCTATGAAAATGGCCATAATATAATCACTGCCCATTACTACTCTGTCACTTTACAACTTGACTACCACGTGCAATTTAGATCTCTTGACATCTTCGTTGAATCTTAGACAAACCCAGTAAAATTAAATTTGAACCCTTACAATTTAGTGTTAAGGAGCAGATTTGATAGACAACACCACTTTGGCAATGTCCGCAATAACCTATGTAACGGCAAGGATATAATCACTGCCTATTACTACTTTATCATTATAGAACTTGACTACAACGTAATATACAATTGAGATATCTTGACATCTTCATTGAATCTTAGATTAACACAGAAAGATTAATTCTAAAACTCTATAATTTGGAGTTATGAACCAGGTTTAATGTCCTAGAGTTTTAGCAAACTATTATTATCAAGGCCCATTATTACTCAGTCCATATACACTGTCACTACAATCTACATAACTTTGATATTTAAAATTGATTATGTGTGATCTTAGTTGAATGTTAGATAGATACAACAATAGTAAATATGAAACTCTACAATATACTTCACTTTTTAATGCTAGTTGTGCAGCCATGGTGGTTTTGTTGGTGTCGTAGAAAGTAAAACCTTGTTTCTGCTGTTGTTTGTATTGTATTTGTAGCCGAGTATTTGGATTTGCAAAATGTAGTTTGAAGGACCCTTAATACAATATCTTTGAAGTTGTTTTTATATACTCAAAGTAAAACTATTTTCTGCTCTTTGCAAACCAAACAAAGGAAATTACTTCCCCCCTCCCCCAACCAAATGAAGCCTTGGATTCGCTTTTTGTTTACTCTGTAATTGAATCTTGGGTAGACCATAGATAATAATGTGTGACGAACACGTAAATTATGAAAAACAGTTACATTAGTAAAGGATGACCTTCACTTTTAAAACCAACTACTTCCTCCGTTTCAAAATACTTTCTACAGTTTCCTAAAATGAGTGTTTCAAAATACTTGTTACAATTTTTTTCGTTCCTTAGTAAGTTTTGACATATGTTTTTCCAATTTTACCCTTACTAACTTGTTACAAGTATACTTAGTATAGTTTAATAAATTTGTTTAAAAGTTAACCAAATGTATCAGAATTTAATGATTCTCACCAAAATATCTAATCCCCGAAGTAATTGAATTCAACCCCTTTTTCAACTCAAATTGAATGAACATCATATTCATTCACTATGGTTCATAATTTTATCTTCAGTCCTTCGCTCTGTTCATCTCCCTCCTCTTCTCCAAGTATACTCTCTTTGTCTCCCTCCTATTCTCCATATCTTCTCTCGTCATCTCCCTTCATCTCTTCATCTCTCTCCTCAACTTCCCCCTTGTTCTCTTTTTTTCTCTGAATCCATCATTCTGTGAGGTCTTGATTTGACTCCTTTGGTTGATGCGCACTTACAAATGATGAGGGAAAGGCGATGTTCGTCTACGACGTCATGAAGTCTCTTGAACATGGATCTCCCTTGGCCTTGGAGGCTTTACGAATCTGGGACTGCTGAAAAGTGTATGGGGTTGTATGCATGTAGAGCTCCGGGTCTAGTTCTTGGCAAGGACTCTCTTAAGACTTGGTTTCATGATGACTTGCCAAGTGATGAAGAAGAGTCCTTTGATTTAGAGAGAGATATAAGGAGAGATATGGTATGAGGAGAGAAGTAATAGATGTGGTTACAGACGATGAAGAAACTGAAGAAAAAGGGAAAGAGAAATTGGTGCACAAACCGCGGTTACATTTGGTTGGAAACCTAAGATCTGCGCTTCCTATTATGGATTTTGAGGCTTATTTTACATCGAGCCGAAAAGACAAGGCTAAGGTTGGTGTTTCTAGATCTTCTGGTGGTAGTGGAAGGAAACCCAACCTTCGATCTTTTGTTGTGAAAAGAGGGATAGTTCTTCGGGGTGGTGAATCGCTGAAAAAGGAATGCCAGTGTAATCCCCCCACAATTTTGTGAATTATATAAATATATTTAAAGTATATATCTAATTAGTTTTCATGTTTATTTAAGTGTTGACTCTTTTGTAAGTCAACGATTATTTAAATTAAACGTTTTAAATAATAATTAATACTTTATTGGGTTGAAATTCTAAGTATCAATTATTTTATTTGGTTTTAGGTCATGTTTTCAATGATTTTAACATTAGGTTGAGGAGGCCAAAACTTTTACTTAGGCTTGGATGATCAATCTAAGCCCAAATTAAGCTTAAACCTAATTGCCTTAGGTTTCTAGGAAAACTTATAAATACCCTCCCAAACTCCAATTTTTGCACACTCTTATTTTTCTCTTTTCCTCTCCTCACCGGCGCCCCTCATCACTCTCCACTCTCCATCGATTTTGTGTCGGCCGGACCACCACCACCACACCCTTACTCGTTTCTCCGACCACCGCACATCATTTGTCCCTCTCTTCCTCTTGCGTGGCAGCACCACACTGCACTCTCCTTCTCTTTTGCTCCGGCTCACGCGAGTCGTCCGCACAAAGCCACAGCAACGCGTGACTGCCACGCGCCACCAAGCGTGTGTTCCTCTCCGTGTTTTCCGATTTTTTCGTCTTTTCCTCCGTATAATTCTTATCCTTTTTTCCTCTATTTATATTTAATTATGTTTTTGATGATTAAAGTTAGGAATTTTATAATTTTAATATGTTTTATAAATAAAGTTTGAAACTTTATTGTTTAATTAAAAATCTGATTTTTTTTTTTTATGAATTTAAGATATAATTTCAAATTTCAAATTTTATTTTTACACTTAGATTTAAATAAAAAATTAAAGGGTTTTAAGGTTTTTAAAACCTAGTTTACTAGTATTGTATTAAAGGTTGAAACTTTAGTGTTTTAAAGTATTTTAAAACGAGTTTTGAAGCGTTTTAAATTTATTTATATTGCTGTGAATTAATTAGAGTATGAATTCATTATTATTTTATTATTTGGTAGGCGGAGAACTTGCCTTAAGTGATTTCTAGTGTTCCTAAAATGGCCTCTCATTTTGTCTACACAAGGTACATACAAGTCCTTATGTATTAGACTTGTATCATGTCCTAAGATTAGGATTATGTATAGTATCATGTATAAGGAACCCTTTTTATGGTTCATACGTGGCTATTGTTTTATAGAATTACGTGTTGTTGAGCATGTTAATTGCCTATGATGTTTATTACATAATTGAATGGATGTTTGATTCAAGCATGTTGGTATGGGAATATTTATACTTTAATCCCTTATGTGAAGTATGACCTTTAATCGTGGATTAATAATATTTATTATTGGATTATGGATTTTGGTATTGTTTTCCTTCGTATTATTTTATTACTTCTCAAAGGCTGAGGACTTTGTGAGTAAGTTGGATTGGAATCATTATTGTTATTATTGGTTTACTACTTTGCAAAGATTGGGGGCTTTGTAGGTTATGTATATTTATTGTCTTTGGACATTTTGATTGTTGATTTGAGTCAACAAATAAATTGATGATTAATTTCTTGATCAGTTGGATTTGTTTGATCACGTTGTTCAATCCTAAGATAAAAGTGGAATAACGTATTAATACTTAAAGTGGAAAGTGAATAGCAGTAGCTTTAAACTTGTTCACGTCTCAAGTTTTGGACTAGTATGAGTTGGAGTACATGGTGGTAGCCCATGGCTTTTCTTGAGGCCGAATTGATCACTGTGCCCTATTTTATTTTAAAAGGTTATGTAATATCGTTGGTTAGGGGATTACGGAGTCGCGCCTGTAACTTGTTTTCTGAATTGAAGACTAGGTTTGGTTGGACAACTCGATCCATTGACTATTCAATTTACTAAATGAATTATCATGTTGTATGTTTTGTGAAGTCGAGTCTTGTTTTATGAGTTGAAGTTTAGAGTATTACTATGGATCATGTTTTATTGCTTAGTAGTATCATGCTAGGTAAGCATGTTTTGTATTGTTATGTATGTACTCAGCTTTGCTGATTACGTGTTGTTCTGTGTGTCGATCATGGTTGTGCCTGTTGATCTTGTGATGACCTTTTACTGGCGAGCAGTCTTCACGTGAGTATTTGCGTACAGGTTTGAAGATAATGCATCATCCATACTCTTTTGGGAATTGGAAGATATTGATGAGAGATCGTTTTCTCACTTATGTTGTTTCGTTTATTTATATTACTTTCGTGAAGTAACTTTACGGATTATTTAAGTTCCTTTACTTGGTTTAAAGTAAGGTTGAGGTTTAGATAATGTTTTGACAGTTATTATGGTTTTAAGTATTTATTAAAGTTTAATTTAATATTTTCCGCTGTAAAATTCTGAGTAAGCCAATACGTTATCATACGGGCGATATTACTTTGATAATTCTCTGTTTTAAGTTGGAAAATATATGTTTTATAAAAGAGAGAATTGCCAGGGTGTTACAAAGTGGTATCTTAGAGCTAAGGTTTTTATTGGCCTTCGTGCCAAAACTATTTTTTAGGCGCCTAGTTATTTTCAAAGTTATTTTTATGAAAACAAGTTTCTACTTATTCATTTTGAAGAATTTTAGGTTTATTTTTACAAAAGGTTCGAATCACATTTTGTTCTAAATTTTATTTTCGAATCCTATTTTTAGTATTTTTTTATTTTTTTTCCAAAAATAAAGAAAAAGAAATTGGATTTTCAAATTTATTTTATTATTTTCGGTTTCTTTGGAAATTTTGAAAATTAAATAATTTTAGTTCTTTTATTTATTTTCGGCATTTTAGAAAATAAGTCCAAAATTTAAATTTTTTTTAGTTCGGAAATTATTTTGCTTTGTCCGAAATTTTTATTATTTTCAGTATTTATGTACATTTTTCGAAAATTCTTGAGATTTTGGATTTTTTTTTTTGTCTTGGTTACTTATTGTATTTAAGTCAGATGGGTAGATTAGGATGCGCATATAAGATAGAAATATCATATGTCTGTACTTAAATGTTGTGTTCAGTTTATTTCCTATATGTTATTCTGTTCAATTGCTTTTTGTCTTCAAGCGGTTCAGTTAGTTCAGTAATGTTAGTTTGTTTGATCAGGGAGTTTGATAAGATATTTGGAACTGTTAATCTCCCTGCGGCAATGAAGATGGATCAAGTCGTGTTGTATCTGAAAGATGAGGCTGATCTTTGGTGGAAGGAGAACGGGACTAGGATCAGTGTCGAGGCTGATTTCAATTAGGATTCCTTTACCACTGCCCTTAGAATGGGGAGTATGTCTATTTTCCAGTACTTCAACAAGTTCATAGCTTTGTCTAGATTTGCACCTAACGTAGTTTTTATTGAAGAATTGAAAGCTCAGAGGTTTGAGCAGGGTTTGACTGAGGAAATTCAATTCGGGTTGTGAGGTGAGACCTTTACATCCCTAGACGTTGTTTTAGGCGAGCTGCTCATATTTCTGGGTTACAGGCTAGGCGTGACACGAAGAATGTTGCCCTAGGGAATAAAAGAGGAAAGATTTCCAAGTTGGTGGAAGTCAAGGTAATTTCAAGAGGAACAGGAATGGAAATGGAAATTTTCAAAACATGAATGGCCAAGGATCTAATGATAGGGCCCAGCCTGAGAGGACATAACATTGTAAGAGGTGTAACGAGAACCACCATGGTAGAGACTGTAAGGGATATCTGGTTACATGTGATTTCTGCTAGAAGAAGGGACATAGAGAGTTCGAGTGCTTTACCAAGTAGAGACGAGCGCAGAATGCCAATGGGAGCAATGGTCAGACAAGATCTGGATTTAATCAAGCTAGCAACCAAGGACCGAAACCTTCCTGGTCGCCGAATGGTCAGGGAACCAACACTAATCCTGTGAATGGAAGAAACAACAACAACAACCAGAGTAAAGCTTCGGGGAAGCTGTTCGTGATGAGTCGTAATGAAGCTCAAAAGTCCGCTGATGTAGTTTATGGTACTTTTTCTATCAACTCCACTGTATTTAAAGCATTATTTGATTCTAGAGCGACCTATTCTTTTATTTCGTCGTCTATCGTTGAGTGTTTAGGTCTAGTAGACTTTAAAGTTGTGGACTTTCCCATTAGTATCCCTATTGGAAAAGTTGTGAAATGTACTAAGATGTTTAGAGACTTACCCTTGAAGATAGGAGGTTCTACTTTTCCCTCTAATCTCATAGAATTCAGTTTGGGAGACCTCGACGTTATTTTGGGAATGGATTGGCTAAGTTCTTATAGAGAAAAGATAGATTGTGAAGCTCATAAGGTAGTTCTGAAGAGTCCTTTAGGGAAGTCGATTTCGTACCTACATATTGGAAAACCTAAGAGTTTGGGATTATTTCTGCTATGCAAGCTAAGAAGTTGATAAGGAAAGGTTGTGAGTTATTCTTTTTTAGTGTGCGAGATGTAAGTAAGGAAGTTGAGTCAAAGATTGAGGATATACCAATCATGAATGAGTTCTTAGATGTGTTTCCAAGTGAGATTTCTGGAATGCCATCTAAGAGAGCTATTGAGTTTACCATAGACTTAGTTCCTAATACTGCACCAATTTCTCAAGCGCCATACAGAATAGAACCTCCTGAGATAAGTGAATGGAAGACTCAATTGCAAGAGTTGTTGGAGAAAGTTTATATTAGACCTAGTGCGTCACCTTGGGGAACACCAGTGTTATTTGTGAAGAGCAAAGATGGAAGTATGAGGTTATGCATTGATTATTGTGAGTTGAATAATGTAACCATTAAGAACAAGTAACCTTTGTCTAGGAGAGATGACCTTTTCGATCAATTAAACGGAGTTAGTGTATTTTCGAAGATTGACTTTCGTTCAGGGTATCATCGACTGAAGGTAGCCGACAAGGATATACCTAAGACTACTTTTAGGACAAGATATGGTCACTATGAGTTTATTGTGATACCGTTTGGGTTGACCAATGCACCGGCAATATTTATGGATTTGATGAATAGGATTTTTCATGAGTTCTTAGACAAGTTCGTCGTAGTGTTCATTGACGATATTTTGATATACTCGAAGAGTGAAGAAGAGCATGATGAGCATTTGAATGGAGACGCTGGGGAGAAATCAATTGTATGTCATGTTCTTTAAGTGTGAGTTTCATTTGGAGAAGGTAGCATTTTTGGGTCATTACATATCTAAGGAAGGAGTTTCTATAGATCCTGCGAAGATACAAGCCGTTAGTGAGTGGCCTAGACCGAAGAATGTGTCTGCATAAGAAGTTATCTGGGATTAGCTGGTAATTATAGGAGGTTTGTGAAAGATTTCTCGAGGATAACGAGACTTATGACTACTTTGATGAAGAAGGAGCCGAAGTTTGAATGGAATGAGAAGTGTGAAGAAAAACCTTTTAGATTTTGAAGGATCATTTAACCTCTGCACCTATTTTAACCCTGCCCGAAGGAAATGATGGATTCGAGGTATATAATGATGCTTCGAAGAATGGTATGGGATGTGTGTTATAGCAGAATGGGAAGGAGATTGTGTATGCATCGCGTCAGTTGAAGCCGTATGAGTCTAATTACCCTACCCATGACTTAGAGTTAGCTGCTATTGTGTTTGCACTGAAGATTTGGAGACATTGCCTCTATGGAGAACTGTGAAGATATTCACCGACGATAAGAGTTTGAAGTTTATTTTCACTGAGAAGGATCGAAATATGAGATAAAGGAGATGGTTAGAGTTGATCAAGGATTATGACTTAGATATCCAGTATCATGAAGGGAAGGCGAATGTAGTCGCCGATGCTTTGAGTAGGAAGACGAGCCATAGCGTGAATGTGTTGGTAGTTCCCGAAGAGTATGCAAAGACTTAGCCTCGAGATTTTGAATCCTGGAGATATCGAAGCAAGATTGAGCGCTTTGTCGTTAGGATCGTCAATTTTTGATGAGATCTTAGAGAGTCAAGTTGGAGATGATAATCTTGACAAGATTAAGGAGAAGAGGAAGCAAGGAAAGGAAGTGGATTTCAAGATCCATGAGGACGGAAGTTTGAGATTCGAAGGAAGGTGGTGTATAAGACAGAAGTGTGAAGACTTTAATAGAAAGCTTATGGAGGAAGGTCACAATACTCCGTATTCTGTATGCACTGGTGGTGATAAGTTTTATAAGGATATGAAGGAGATTTATTGGTGGTCGAATATGAAGCGAGAAGTTGTCGAGTTCGTGTCCAAGTGTTTGACTTGCCAGAAAGTGAAGATAGACCACAAGAGACCTATGGGAAAGGTCCAATCGTTAGAAATTCCTAGATGGAAGTGGGATTTGATATCTATGGATTTTGTGACAGCGTGGCCAAAGACAAAGAGTGGCATGGCAATGAGACTACCTGGGTGATCATGGATCGATTGACAAAGTCTACCATATTTATTCCGATCAAGGAGACTTGGAAGAAGAAGAAACTTGCAAAGACCTATGTCAAGCATGTCGTGAGTAGGGGTGTGCAAAATTCGGTCTAGACCTGATTTAAGACCGGTCCGAAAATTCAGGTCCGGTCTTCTATCCGCAAAATATTAAGATTCCGGGTTTCAGGTCCGGTCCGGTCCAAGACCTGAAAAAACTGGGTCAGACCTGAAGACCTAAAATAATCTTTTTTTTTGTGTGTTTAAAATTTTTATAATGAATTTAATGGTTGCCATGTTACATGGCATTAATAAATTTAAGATAGGTTTTCGTTTAGAGGAATATTTCTAAAAAAATCATACAAGAATTCGTTAAATATAAAAACTATATTACAAATCTGCAAGATGGAATATGGATAGTCTTTTTGTGTCTACATTGGAGTCTATGATATTAGATATGAGTCATTTGGTCATCTTCATGAAACATGTCCAAAACTTCGGAAAAGCAAATTAAAGATTTTAAAGAAAAAAAAGGAAAATCATAAAATAGGTCCAAATAGGTCCAGACCTGGACCAGACCTGATTTTGTAGGTCTGGACCTGGATCGTACCTGAATTTTCCTGTCCGATCCCCGGTCCACTAAAATCATAAATTCCGGTCCACAGGTCCAACCGGTTCCGGTCCGGTCCGGTCCAGTTCGGGACCTGTGCACACCCCTAGTCGTGAGACTCCATGGTGTGTCGAACGATATTATTTCAAATAATGATTCGATATTTCTCTCGAAGTTTCGGCAGAAGTTTTAGCCGAATCTTGGAACTACACTAAAGATGAATACTACTTTTCACCCTGCGACAGATGGTCAGACTGAGAGGACAAATCAGACGATGAAGGACATGTTTAGAGCATGTGCAATTGATTTCTGATAGGATTTAGTCGTATCACCTAATCAAAGATAAACCTACAGTCCTCTAACTATAGTAGTCAATGGAAGCAGGGTCGAATCCACAGGGAGACAGAGTTTCTAAATTAATATTCAATCAAATCAGCTACTTCAGATGAAATCAGGAAAGAATTGACTCAATTAAATATTAAGCTAAGGAAGACAAATTAAACCGAGTAACTAACTATGGACTAAAAACCTAGGGTATTAGGTCGGTCCACCATGCTTATACCAATCAAACAAGGTCAACTACTATCAAAACCTAAGTCAAGAGTCGAGGGATTAGAGCATGTGTTGAGCTGTGGTTAAGACTCAACGCTCATAGTTCAACATACGCCGCATGTTCACTAACGTAATCAGAACTACTGATGTGTCCTAGGCCTTTAGTCGTAAGAAGGATATGTGCAAACAACTATTAACCACAAGCAATCAATGAAATTGTACACTAACATTAATCACTAATTAAGAACAAACCACATCACAATCACCCTGATCAAGCCCTAGAAATTGATAGAAATCTAAATAACAATCATGGTATAAACATGGTTTCCCTATCTAACACCCTAGAAAGAGAACTACTCACTCATAATTGAATTAACAACAACGAAACTAATATGAAACCCTAACAATTGCATCATGAATGATTAAATAATTAGGCTAAGCAATTAAGAATAATAAAAGAGATTAGGGTAAAGAAAAATACCAATTGACAGAAAGCAGGAACTTTTATTGAAATCGAATAGGTTCAATCACCTTTAATCTAATCTAAAGTGTTTAAACTGAACTAAGAACTATGAGAAATCAACTAGAAT
Organism: Patellifolia procumbens; assembly: GCA_947645195.1. NCBI lineage: Eukaryota > Viridiplantae > Streptophyta > Magnoliopsida > Caryophyllales > Amaranthaceae > Patellifolia > Patellifolia procumbens. The sequence continues at coordinate 231,581 of CANSGD010000428.1, forward strand.
AAAATATGTAAAAAGGATGTCCCTAAAATAATGAGGAAAATGTATTTATAATACCCCCAAAGTCTAACTAAAAGCGGAATTAAAAAGACGAAAAACGCGTTTGCGGGCACGGGACCCGATCGGGCACGGATCGGGTCCTCAGCAAAATGGCCCAGCACGCTCTCCTCTCACGCAGCAACAAAACCAGACCTAGGAGCATCCGACCCGATCGGGTCGGGCGGTGAATGCCCGATCGGGTCTGGGCACATCGTCTCTCGCCCGATCGGATCGGGCAAGCCTTGCCCGATCGGGTCCGCAACTTTTGTACCCGATCAATAAAACTTCGCCCGATCGGTCCATCTTTGCCCGATCAGTGTACGGAAAACTCCTTTTCGGCTCTTTGGCTCTTAATTCTTCACGTTTAGATGTCTTGGGACCTCCTAAACTACTCATAAAGCTCGTGAGCCATCCTACGTGCCTCGTAACATCTCGTAAAGCCGTGGTTGCTTCCATATAGCTCGGAAATAAGGAGAAAACTCCCCTAAAACCTGCAATTCAACACTAAAACACAAAAACCACAAGTATATACGATAGTTAGCACAAAATAGCTCCCAAGAGCTCCAACGATGCACAAATTAGCTTGTAAATAAGGGATAAAAGTCTATATAAATATGTGATATCAAACTCCCCCAAGCTAAACCTTTGCTTGTACTCAAGCAAACAGAACATGAACATGGAATAGATTGCCTCACCCCATAGATAAAAATTGATCAAGGCTCAAAACATTTTCAAGACTAAGAATCGTTCAAGCAGGCATAATTCAAGTTTGGCTAATCAAATCCATCCAACTACCAATCATCCAAGCAATTTATCAAATTCAAGCATCCACAAAGCATACAAGTCCTGAAAAGGCTCTCACAAGGGTGTCCTTCCTCTAAATTTTGTGACAGGCAAAGAATATGCCCGAACACTCACCAACCCGACCATAAATACCCTTCCCACTCACACTCTCATGTGTTTAAGAAGGTTAAATGACGCTCATTCTAGTCAAGTCGACTCGATTAGCAGAAATACTCTTTAACTTTGACAAACTGACTCGAAATCAATCAAATGAACAATGCAGACACGAGCTCAAGAGGATTTTGTAGGGTTGTAATGGGGCTTAGGTAAGAGGTAGGGGATACTTTTTGGTAATGTGGTGGAAAAACCAAGAAAGGGGGAGCATGAATCATTCAAACAAGGCCTAAGATGGCCTACACAACTCCCAACAACACCATAAAACCACGTAAAGTAACCCAACTCTCATAAATCAATGACAAACTCATAACAAACCCAATTTTCAAGCAATGAAGCGAATATTTCTTTAAGAACGTACGTGAATGAAAGAACTTCGAATTCTTTTGAACTTTTATTTCATTTTTCTTTCATTTTTCTAAACTTCATTCACGCGAGTCAAATCTTGCCTTTTTTCTTTTCTTTTTCTCACCCTCAAACCACAACAAATACACTTTTAAATTCCTCAACAACCTAACTAAACCAAGAAACCAATCTCAAACTCAACCCATACAAAAGCTCCCCCAAGCTAGGCTTGGAAATAATATGAAGTGAAGGCCATGGGCTCATAATAGGGGTTTAAGTAACATGAAACAAGTCATTAGGCTCAGTGGGGCTAAGGAGGATAAAAGTATATCAAAAATTCACTCTGAAGCTCAAGAATAAGACAAAAGAACGCCTCTATCACAGCAAATGCTACAAGTCATCGAAAATCAGACAAGTACGAAGTCAAAGTCAAGATAAATCCACTAAAGAGGAACTAACACACAAGAATAGACTGGATAATAATATGAATCCAATAGGCTTACAAAGAAGGCCTCACAGTCTAACCAATTCAGGCATGCAGCACAATGTAGTCTAATATAATCCAAAATCGCTCGAAATCATAGCAATCAAACATCAAATCATAGCCTCAAGATCACAAATGCCCAGCTATCCGGAAAACAAAGTCAAATCATTTTCAAATAAAGCACAGCAAGGGGCACAGGGAGGCAACTAAACCAGTCATGGAACAATATTTTTTTGATTTTTTCAAAAAATTTTGAAAGCAGTAAATCTATCCTAGAAAACAGTAAAAGAGATAGAGAATACAAACAGAACTCCTCCCCCAAGCTAAACTTGGAAGTGTCCTCAATGCCAAAAGGTGACAAGGACGATGCTAAGAGGAAAAACAATGTTAGTACCCCTCTCTCGCTCACAAAAAAAAGAAAAATAAAAAGAATAAAAAAATAAAAAGAAAAGGAAAAAGGGAAAGAAAAATACGAGTTGCCTCTCGCACAGCGCTGGTTTATAAAGATCCCGCACGACCATAATCCTCCATCTCTCAAATAGGAGGGGCTAAGCAGTGAGAGCCACCCTCATCAAATATATTTCTTCTCCAAATGTTCTTGATAATGCCTCCAGACGGCGAGGCAACCTTAGGTGTAGTTGGAACCTTCTCCACACCTACTTCATCCAAAACCTCATCCCTGCAACAAGATTGTTCAAGCATAGGTGCCTTAACAACATTGGTTAGTTTAAAAATCACTTTATCATCACCAACACTCAGAGTTAAAGACCCAGTCTTGACATCAATGACAGCACCAGCAGTACACAAAAACGGCCTACCCAGAATAATAGGAATCTGAGCATCCTCATCCATATCTAACACCACAAAATCAACAGGAATATAGAATTTACCAACCCTCACAGGAACGTCCTCTAAAACACCTAGAGGGTATTTTATAGAACGATCAGCCATCTGTAAAGTGATTTGTGTGCATTTAAGTGCTCCCATATTCAGTTTCTTATAAACAGATAATGGCATAACAGAAACAAAAGCACCTAAATCACACAAAGCCTTATCAATAAAAATAGGTCCAAGATGGCAGAGTATAGAAAAACTACCAGGATCTTTTAACTTTGGTGGGGTTTTATTTTGAATAAAAGCACTACACTCTTCAGTAAGAGCGACACGTTCTACCCCACCAAAGTCTCTTTTCTTTGTTATCATGTCTTTCAGAAATTTGGCATAAACAGGCACTTGGGTAATTAAATCTGTGAATGGAATCGTTACCTCAAGGTTCTTGACCATAGCCAAGAACTTACCAAACTGCTGATCGACCTTTGATTGTTGCATCCTATGAGGAAAAGGTAGCCTTGGTGTAAAAGGCGTTTCAGAAACCTTCTCCTTTTTCTTCCCTGTCTGTTTAGCTTCTGCAGACAAGTCAACTTCAGACGTCGAATTCTTCCTTTTTCCTTCCTCTACCACCCTCTTCTTCCCCGCAGTTGGGGTAACCTCATCAACGGGCAATGGAGGGGCATCATATGCAATGCCAATACGAAGAGTGATGGCATTCACATGTTCTCTCCGAATGGGTTGCCCTGGCAACTCCCCCTGACGCCTCTGAGCATTAGTGCTTGCTAATTGTGCTACTTGAGCCTCGAGAAGTTTGATGTGCTTCTCTTGGGCTCTTTGTGCTTCCTCATTAGCTCTTTGCATAGCTAGCATTTGTCGCTCTTGGGCTCTTTGTGCCTCCTCATTATCCTTTTGCATGCTCAACATCAGCTTCATCACTTCAGATATGGGAGGCTCTTGTGCGTTATTGTTTTGTGGAGGCGGGTGTGGAAATTTTGTGGAGTTTGGAAGTTATTGGGATGATGGAAGTTTTGTGGTGGTGGTATTTGGAAATTTTGTGGGGTTTGATGGTATGGGGGTTTAGGATGGTTTGTGGAGGTGGAGGTTGATGGGTTTGTTGATTTTGGTAATTGTGTGGAGGGGGGAAATTTGGTTGTCTATGTTGGAAGGCGTTTGCCTGCTCCATCTGAAGTTGACTGAACTGACAGTCATGCCCAAAGTGACCCTGAACACCACATACCTCGCAGTAAGATGAGGTAATGGGTGCTACGGCAGTCATAGCATTGATACTCAAAGGAGGTGTTGCTGAGGAAGAGGAACTGAAGGTGTTAATCTGCTGACTCAGCTTCGCTATCTGCGAAGTCAATAATGCTATGGCATCTACCTCCAGTACTTTCCTCGTGAGGCTGCGGGAAGTGGAATGATCATTGGCTGCGAGGTTTGATAGAAACTTATAGCCTACATCAACTTCCTTGTCCAGAAAAACTCCTCCTGCAGACGAATCAACGATACTCTTCGTCTGAGGCTGCATACCATTGTAGAATGTCTGCGTCAAGAACCATTTGTCCATGTTGTGGTATGGACACTCTCTCAGTAGATCTCTAAATCTAGTCCACGCTTCCCGTAATGTTTCATCAGGATCTTGGGAAAACGTGGCTAGTTTGTTTCTGATTTCTGTTGTTTTAGTAGGTGGATAATATTCTCTCAGAAGCGCAGCAGAAATCTCACTCCATTCTGTTTCTTTCACGTCGTTCATCCATTTCTGGGCTCTATCTCTCAATGAAAACTCGAACAACATGACTTTGAGTTGATCTGGAGTGACATCGGCATGTTTAACGGTTCGACAAAGCTGTTGAAACCGCTGCAGATGATTTGCCGGGTCTTCAGTAGGATGCCCACCAAACTGATTTTGCTGAACCATGCTGATGAGTCCAGGCTTAATTTCGAAATTTGCCACAGCAATGGTGGGCATAGTAGGTCCAGTGGAGAGACCATCTGGGTTGGGCACCCCATATGACTTCAGTGATTTAGACATAACTAAACTCAAGGTGTCTATTCCAGAGGTGTTCAGCTGAACAGACTGCTTTTCTTTCTGATTTTTCTTTCGGTCCGCCTGATTGTCCTAGTAAGATCGGGATCCACTGGAATGGGGGAACCGTTTCTTTGAGACCTGAGCATACAAAAGAGCAAAAAGAAGTAGTAAAACGTACCTCAATTGGAAAAATGAAGTTCCAATGAGGTACAGAGAAGTAGACCAAATAACCAAATAAAAACATAGAAAACTAGCCGTCTCCCCAGCAACGGCGCCATGGTTTGATAGGATTTAGTCGTATCACCTAATCACAGATAAACCTACAGTCCTCTAACTATAGTAGTCAATGGAAGCAGGGTCGAATCCACAGGGAGACAGAGTTTCTAAATTAATATTCAATCAAATCTGCTACTTCAGATGAAATCAGGGAAGAATTGACTGAACCAAATATTAACCTAAGGAAGACAAATTAAACCGAGGAACTAACTATGGACTAAAAACCTAGGGTATTAGGTCGGTCCACCATGCTTATACCAATCAAACAAGGTCAACTACTATCAAAACCTAAGTCAAGAGTCGAGGGATTAGAGCATGTGTTGAGCTGTGGTTAAGACTCAACGCTCATAGTTCAACATACGCCGCATGTTCACTAACGTATTCAGAACTACTGATGTGTCCTAGGCCTCTAGTCGTAAGACGGATCTGTGCAAACAACTATTAACCACAAGCAATCAATGAAATTGTACACTAACATTAATCACTAATTAAGAACAAACCACATCACAATCACCCTGATCAAGCCCTAGAACTTGATAGAAATTTAAATAATAATCATGGTATAAACATGGCTTCCCTATCTAACACCCTAGAAAGAGAACTACTCACTCATAATTGAATTAACAACAACGAAACTAATATGAAACCCTAACAATTGCATCATGAATGATTAAATAATTAGGCTAAGCAATTAAGAATAATAAAAGAGATTAGGGTAAAGAAGAATACCAATTGACAGAAAGCAGGAACTTTTATTGAAATCGAATAGGTTCAATCACCTTTAATCTAATCTAAAGTGCTTAAACTGAACTAAGAACTATGAGAAATCAACTAGAATAAAATATGTAAAAGGATGTCCCTAAAATAATGAGGAAAAGGTATTTATAATACCCCCCAAAGTCTAATAAAAGCGGAATTAAAAAGACGAAAAACGCGTTTGCGGGCACGGGACCCGATCGGGCCCATGGTGAGCTTTTCCAACTCTTTCGTTCTTGTTTCAACACAGCAGCTCAGCCAATGTAGGCGTGAAATCAGCCCACCCGATCCAGCACCCAATAGGGTCACGGATCGAGTCCTCAGCAAAATGGCCCAGCACGCTCTCCTCTCACGCAACAACACAACCAGACCTAGGAGCATCCGACCCGATCAGGTCGGGCGGTGAATGCCCGATCGGGTATTGGCACATCGTCTCTCGCCCGATCGGATTGGGCAAGCCTTGCCCGATCGGGTCCTCAACTTCTGTACCCGATCAATAAATCTTCGCTCGATCGGGGCATTTTTGCCCGACCAGTGTACGGAAAAATCCTTTTCGACTCTTTGGCTCTCAATTTTTCACGTTTAGAGGTCTTGGGACCTCCTAAACTACTCATAAAGCTTGTGAGCCATCCTACGTGCCTCGTAACATCTCGTAAAGCCGTGGTTGCTTCCATATAGCTCAGAAATAAGGAGAAAACTCCCTAAAACCTGCAATTCAACACTAAAACACAAAACCACAACTATATACGATAGTTAGCACAAAATAGCTCCCAAGATCTCTAATGACGCAAAAATTAGCTTGTAAATAAGGGAGAAAAGTCTATATAAATATGTGATATCAATTTCCAAGGATGTTGATAAGACCAATTACATTTGATTGATTTTTCGTACAATAATAGTTATCATGCGAGCATATTTATGGCTCCATTTGAAGCTTTGTAGGGGAGGAAGTGTAAAAGTCCATTTGTTGGTATGATTTTAGTGACAACATAGACCTAGGGACTGAGTTCATTGATGAGACCATTAAGAACGTAAAGATGATTCAAGCTAGAATCCAAGCTGTCCAGGATAAGCTGAAGAGTTACGCTGATTTGAAAAGGCGTGATGATGAGTTCGCCGTTGGCGATAAGGTGTTTTTGAAGGTATCACCGATGAAAGGTGTTATGAGATTTGGTAAGAAAGGAAAATTGAGTGCCATGTATTTTGATCCGTATGAAATTTTACAAAGAGTTGGGAAAGTAGCATACAAGTTGGCATTGTCCAATGGAATTTGATAAGATGCACGATGTGTTTCATATCTCACAACTTAAGAGATATATTCCCGATGAGAATCATGTTTTGGAACCCAAGATAGTCCAAATTTATAGTAGCCTCACGTATGAGAAAAGACATGTGAAGATTTTTGGACATGAAGGTGCATGCATAGTACACGCAATAAGGACGTGAGTATCGTGAAATTACTTTGGTCTAACCTTGAGTCCTAAGAGGCAACATGGGAAGCCGAAGATGATATGAGGAAGAAGTACCCTGACTTGTTTGTTGAGGTGAGTTACAAGGGAGTAACTCGTTTTCTTTAAGAGGGGTAGAATGTGATAGAATTTCGCGCTTGTTCTCTATTTTATGGTATTCTTATGCATTTTTATCCTTATGTTGGCGATTTGCACATGTTAGTGCAAAATAACGTGTCCGTAAGTGACACAATTGAGTTTACGTTGGTGAACTGTGCACATGTCTGACACAAGTATCTCCGAGTTTTCCGTTTTGAAAAGTTTAAGTAAAGAATTTTTTCAAACGATTTAGTTTTTTGTGCCAAGTTTTAGGACGAAACTTCTTTTAAGAGAGGTAGACTGTAATCCCCCGTAATTTTATGAATTTTATGAATATATTTAAAGTATATATATAATTAGTTTTCATATTTGTTTAATTAAATTATTTAAGTGTTGACTATTTTGTAAGTCAACATTATTTAAACGTTTTAAATAATCATTAATACTTTTTTGGGTTGAACTTCTAAATATTAAATATTTTATTTGGGTTTTTAGGTCATATTTTCAATGAATTTAATATTGGGTTGAGAAGCCAAAAACTTTTACTTAGGCTTGGATGATCAACCTAAGACCAAACTAAATGTTGTGTTCGAATTTAATATTGTGAAGCTCAAAAGGTATTTCTGAAGATTCCTCTAGGGAAGTCGATTTTGTACCGACATTTTGGGAAACCTAAGAGTATTGGGATTATTTTTGCTATGCAAGCCAAGAACTTGATGAGGAAAGGTTGTGAGTTATTCTTTATAGTGTACGAGATGTAACCAAGAAAAAAATGAGTCGAGGATTAAGGATGTACCGATTGTGAATGAGTTCTTAGATGTGTTTCCAAGAGAGATTTCTTGAATGCCACCTGAGAGATGTTGAGTTTACCATAGACTTAGTTCCTGATACTGCACCAATTTCGAAAGCGCCGTACATAATGGCACCGCCTGAGATGAGTGAATTGAACACTCAATTGCAAGAGTTGTTGGAGAAAGGTTATATTAGACCTAACGTCACCTTGAGGAGCACCAATGCTGTTTGTAAAGAAGAAGAATGGAAGTATGAGGTTGTGCATTGATTACCGTGAGTTGAACAATGTAACCATTAAAAACAAGTGTCCTTTGGCTAAGATAGATGACCTTTTCGATCAATTAAATGGAGCTAGTGTGTTTTTGAAGATTGACTTGCGTTCAGGGTATCATCAACTGTAAGTAGCCGATAAGGATATATCTAAGACTGCTTTTAGGACGGGATATGATCACTATGAGTTTAATGTGATGCCATTTGGGTTAACCAATGCACCTGCAATATTTATAGACTTGATTAAAAGGATTTTCCATGAGTTCTTAGACAAGTTTGTCGTAGTATTCATTGACGATATTTTGATCTACTCGAAGAATGAAGAAGAGCATTGCGAGCATTTGCGAATGGTTTTTGAGACGCTTGGGAGAAATCAATTGTTTGCCAAGTTCTCTAAGTGCGAGTTCCGTTTGGAGAAGGTAGCCTTTTTGGGTCATTACGTATCTAAGGAAGGAGTTTCTGTGGATCCTGCAAAGATACAAGCCGTTAGTGAGTGGCCTAGACCGAAGAATGTATCTAATATAAGAAGTTTTCTGGGATTAGCTGATTACTACAGGAGGTTTGTGAAAGATTTCTCGAGGATAGTGAGACCTATGACTACTTTGATGAAGAAGGAATCGAAGTTTGAGTGGAACGAGAAGTGCGAGGAAGCTTTTCAGATTTTGAAGGATTGTTTAACCTCTACACCTGTTTTAACCCTTCCCGATGGTAATTATGGATTCAAGGTGTACAGCAAAATGGGAAGGTAATTGCGTATGCATCGCGTAAGTTGAAGCCGTATGAGTCTAATTATCCTACCCATGACTTAAAGCTAGATGCTTCTGTGTTTGCACTGAAGAGTTGAAGACATTACCTCTATGGAGCGACCGTGAAGATATACACTGACCATAAGAGTTTGAAGTACATATTCACTCAGAAGGATCTCAATATGAGAAAAAGGTCATGGTTAGAGTTGATCAAAGATTATGACAGGCTAAAGGCGTATCACCTAATCAAAAGTAAATCCTAAAGTCCTCTAACAAAAATAGTCAGGGAAGTAGGGTCGAATCCATAGGGAGACAGGTTTTCAGAGTTAATATTCAGTTAAACAACTACTTCAGACAAGATCAGGGAAGAATCAGCTCAACTACTAATTAAACTAATGAAAGCAATATAAATAATGAGATTTAACTATGAATTAAATGTCTAGGGCATTAGTTCGGTCCACCATGCTTATACCAATCAAAAGGATCAAACAACTATCAATACCTAGGTCAAGAGTCGAGAGATTAGAGCACGAGTTAAGTTATGGTTAAGTCTTAACGCTCATAATTCAACATATGCCGCATGTTCACTAACATAATCAGAATTACTAGTTGCTTATACCAATCAAAAGGATCAAACAACTATCAATACCTAGGTCAAGAGTCGAGAGATTAGAGCATGTGTTAAGCTATGGTTAAGTCTTAACGCTCATAATTCAACATATGCCGCATGTTCACTAACATAATCAGAATTACTAGTGTGTATTAGGGCCTCTAAAAGTAAGACGGATATGTGCAAACAATTATTAACCATAAGCAATCAGTGAAGCTGCGCAATAATATTAATCACTAATCAAGAAAAAATTACACCATAGTCACTCTAATCGAAACATAGACATTAATAGCAATTTAAATAAGAATCATGGTATAAACATGGTTTTCATCCTTAAAACCCTAGAAATATGACAACTCAGACATGATTGAATCAACAATAATAAAACTAATATAAAAATCTAAACTTGGCATCATGGACTAATTAATTAAGCAATCAAAGATTAAACAAAGAAACTAAGAAAGAAGAACAATACTGAACGACAGAACGCTATAACTTTAAGAGCATCATTATCCATGAACTAAACAAAAAAAGGTTCATCACTATTCCAACAGACCATTTCCTCCAACAAACCATTTACCAACTCCACTCTTGACCATGAACCAAATAAAAAAGGTTCATCAACTTTTTCCCACCCCACATCATTTTATCTTTATTTTTATTTTGTAATTTATATTTGATGATATTGTTAATTGCGATTAATCACAAATAATTAAGATAATTTCGATTATATTAAGTAATCGTTATTAAGGTAATTAATCATAATTAACATGAAAAGTAATATTAAAACACGTCTATCTCGATTAACGTAACAAAATCGCGATTAGTGTACCTTACCGGAGTTAAATCGCGATTACTTTTCATTACCGGGATTAAAATAATTAGTTCGCGATTACCATGCTTGATTGTGATTTTAATTTAATTAACCTTGACAATTATAATCTCATTATAGTTGCTTGACTTAATTATTTAAGAAAACACATAAATGTTATTAAAATTAAATTGAAACCGTAACATGTTACAACAATGAAAATTAAACACTCATTGAAAGCTAAACACTAACTGAAAGACATACATGAAAACACAAGAAGGGTAATAACAAAAACATGCGAATGTTTTAGTTTTGGTTACGATCGAATTTACGCTAAATATGCTCAACCAAATTGTTTTTCAACCTCAAATGCTTTTGTTAATCTTCAATCTCTGTTTTACGCTGCAAGTAAAGGTTGATGTTGGCAATGCGCTGGTTGTCATACACAAAATCAGCATCATCGACATTACTGTGGCTACCAACAAACTCAGAAGGATCATGATAATTTAAGTATGATCCATGTTCATCTTTAACAATCATATTGTGCATTATGATGCACGTTGACATAATCTTGTTCAATATAGTGGGATCCCAAGCAAGAGATGGATTTCGAATGATAGCAAATCGAGCTTGTAGGATACCAAATGCCCGTTCAACATCTTTCCTCGCTGTTTCTAGATGTTGTGCAAATATTTGGTGTTTGGGAGTTTGGGGACTTGTAATGGACTTCACAAAAGTTGCCCATTAAGGATAAATACCATCATTAAGGTAATATCCCTTGTTGTAGGTACGACCACTAACAATAAAGTTAACCAGAGGACTTCGACCCTCTAAAACTTCATGAAACACAGGAGACTGATGGAGCACATTGATATCGTTGGAACTTCCTGGCATCCCGAAGAATGAGTGCCATATCCACAAATCTTGATCAGCAAAAACCTCTAGAAAAAGACTAGCCACTTTATCCCTACCTTCATATTGTCCTTTCCATGCTCTCGGGCAATTTTTCCACTCCCAATGCATACAATCAATGCTTCCAATCATGCCTAGAAAGCCACGTTCTTCTCCAATTTGTAGCAATCTTTTTAATCATGACCATTGGGTTTTCTCAAGTACTCTTCTCCAAATTGGCTAATGATATCTTATGTAAACTTTTCTAATGCCAACCGTGCAGTACTTTCACTCACCCGGACGTACTCATCACAAGCATCAGCAGCTAAACCATAAGCTATCTGCCTAATGGCTGCAATGCATTTTTGAAGTGGAGACAAACCAAGACGGCCAGTAGCATCTCTCTTTTGTTGGAACCATGTATCGTGTTCCGTCACTACATTAACGATACGTTCGAACACATGCTTCTGGATTCGAAATCAACGACAAAACAAGGGAGCTGGGTACACTAGAACTTTTGACAAATAGTCGTTCAACAAACGGACATGGCCTTCTTCACGTCCTCTATCAGCCCGTTGAGTCGATCGACGCCTTCTTGGACGATTGATGGCCGAAAAATGTCTTGGGATGTGATTCAAAATTAAATGATTGATCATCCCTTCTATTTGTTTGGTATGTTGGGCAAATGAAGGCCCTCCGTCCTCATTTTCGGAGGAACTATCAGTATAGCTAATTTCATAGGGATCCATTTTTAAGGTATTTCTCTGTGTTTCTTTTGAAAACAAGGGTAGAAGAGAATGCTTAGTTTCAAGTATGATTGCTTAGAAGAGAAATGTGAAAACAAAGATAGAAGAGAATGCTTATATAGACAGAACAAATCAAAAGCAATACTAAGAGCAAAGTGCATTCACATGCTTTCTGAAAAGCAATACTAAAAGAAAAGTGCATTCACATGCTTTCTGAAAAACAATACTAAAAGCAAAGTGCATTCACATGCTTTTTGAAAAGCAGTAAACATTATTGAAAAGCAGTAAACATTACTGAAAAGCGTTAAATATTACTGAAAAGCGTTAAATATTACTGAAAAGCATTAAACATTAGTCAAATGCATTAACATGCTTTCTAAATAGCACTAAACTATACTGAAAAGCAATTGAAGAATGAATGGTCTATATCATTATTGCAAAACGACACATTCACAAGCCTTCACTACCATTAGTGTACCGACACCAAATTCATAAACTAATTTCTCTTATTTCTCCTAAAGTAATCCTTGAGCTTGCTCAGTAGCTCCTCCTCAAAGTCTTCCAGATCGTTTCTAGATTTCAAAGCATTAAGCTCCTCCCACTTCTGCCTTCTTTCAGCTAAGATCGTGTTTTTCTCCTGTAACTCGACCTGCTTTTTCTTTCGAGCTTCATTATCTTTGTCGAACTCAAGCCTTTGGCAAGCAAGATCCCCATACACTTGTTGTAATACCCCGAATTTTGATAAATTAATAAATTATTTTATTTAAATTAGAAACGTATCAATATGAATTTTCTTTGATTTATTTTGAATTATATTAAATTATTTGAAAAAATTTTATTATTTAAATGATATAATATTATTTCTATTACTAATGTTATTATTTCATATTGAAATTATTTTAAAGAAGCATTTTGAAATTAAATTCATTAGAATGTCATTTTATGTACTTAGCTGATTTGATATACAACTTTTTTTAACAGGCTTGATTTAAATTACAACTTATGCCCTTGTCCCTCCCATAACTTATCATGAGCACTTATCACTTATCACTCTCAATCATCATCTTCCTCCTCCACCCAACAACAATAGTAATGGTTTCTCCAAAATTTTAACCAAAGCTTTATTTCCCACTTGCAATGTCAGATTTTTTCCACTCAAATTCTGACTAAGACCAACTCTTAAGTCAAAATGCAATCTCTCTTCAACCTCCATATCTTACCCTCATCAATGGGAGCTTGACCCATTCAAACTTAAAATCAGAAAATTTGGCCTATAAATACCCCATCTATACCCACCCAAGAACTCAAGAAAATCACATTCAAGGTTTGCTTCACTCTCTTCTTTCTCCCCTCTAAAAATTCTGATTTACGGTTTTAAGAAATATAGAAAATAAGGCACCAAACCACCATTAAAACTACCCAAAGCTCAATAACTTAAAACACCACAACCAAAACCCGAACCACCTCTCACCTCCCTTGCTCCGCCCAACAACCGCCGCCACCACCGCGCTCCAGCAAGCAGCACATCCCCCCTCCCCATCGCACCTCCCCATTCGACCCCCAGCAGCCCAAAACTGCCGCCCCCTTGCTGCCGCCAGCCAGCCGCGACCCCAGCACCACCTCGGCCGCCCTACGACCGCCAAGGTCGGTAGAAACCGACACAAAATCGGCAGCCACTCCCTTCCTCTGTTTTCCATCTCTTCTTTCCTCTTCTACTGCTTCTTTTCTTTTCTTCTCTTATTTTGTTTCCACTTAACCCAAATGACCCGAATAAAATAGCCCAAAGCCTACTCTCACTTGCTTACATGGACCCAAAGCCCAAACTTCTCTTCACTTAAATCTGAATTTTTATTTAGCTTAGCCTAACACTCTAAATTAACCCATCTTCCTTTACTAAAAGTTCCATTTAACTTTATTATTTTCATTAGTAATTATATTAACTTTTCATAACTTAAAAATATTTCTAAAATTTTAAAATAAAATAAAGAAATATAATGAAGTTGATTTTCTATACTTATTTAAATTATTTATAATGTTTTAAGTTAAATAAATATTAAAGTTGAAATAATGTTTAAGTACTTAAAATGATTTTTATAAATAAATTCGAGAAACGTAAACTTTGATTTATAAACTTCCTTGAAATAAACAATAATTTTCTTTAAGTTATTTAAATTATTTAAGTTATTTATTTATAAAATCATAAGGGGTTATTGAGGAAACTAATTTTAGATTTCGTTTAATTGTAGACTCCAATCTAGTAGAAGGAGATTATCAAGAGTACGATCAACTCGTGGATTAACTTAGGACACGCTTCAAAAGGTAATCTTCAATGTCCATCCACAAGTAGATTCCGTAAAAGCAAAAACGATTGTGATTATGTGATTATGTGAATATGTGGATTATAATTATGGGTTAGTAATGGAATATGAATACGAATTTTAAGTATGGACTATGGAGATGGGAAATGAAATGGGTAACAAGAGTGGATCTTTATCATGAACCGTGAATATGGGAGTTAGATTATGGACTATGACAATGACTATTATAACGTTGTTTAACATAGTAATTAAACTCGACATAATTTTGTTATTATTATTATTATTATTATTATTATTATTAATACTACGATTGTTTTTGTTATTGTTATCGTTATTTTTGTTATTATTTATCATAGTTATTATAATTATTATTATTAATGTGGAAGTTATAAACGGAAGTTGACATTGTGATGAGCATGTGACAATGGAAATGATTATGAGCTAATGTAACCAAGTGATGGTTGAGAATATAAATATGCTATCGGAATTAGCTATGTATGAAATGAGTTATGGAATTGGAGTAACGGTTTTCACTCTCGGTTACATGAACGATGCATGTGTGAACATGTGATATGTGATAACTTGAAGTAAAAACTATAAATCACTTAAAGTGAAATAAAGGAAGGAAGTGATGAACAGGTTGCCCTGTATGGGAGGTTTATCGGCCACCTACAGGTTCTTTTGTTACTATGCTGAAACTCGATGTTATTTGTCTTCCTTCTATCTTGATGTGTTCCAAGTTAGAAGGAGTGTGCACACTAGGGACTCTGTTTTATGGCCAATATTATTTTAGTGGGTGGCTTACGTGGTGTATCACCGGCCCACTGTGTGAGTGGTTTACGTGGTGTATCAGCGGCTCACATTGTTTAAGCAAGTGGTTTACGTGGTGTATCACCGGCTTGCTAGCGTTCTCCTTCCCTTCTGTAAATGAAATAGAATATTGTTATATTAATGTGCCCTATTAACTATACGTATTTATGTACTATGCTTTTCAACTCGACTTATATAATATTTTCAAGGTATTTTAAACTTAAGTACTTTACGGGATGGAGTTGGAATTACTCAGTTTATTCGATTTTTGGGAGCTTGTCTCTCTTGTCTTTTTCAACGTTTATTTGCAGGTGGGTGATCGAGGGGAATTATGAGAGATTAACTAGAAGTTGTCATCCCCCTAGTTTAATATTTTGCTTCCGCTGGAACTCTGAAACACTTTATATTTAGTACTTAACGAACAATTTGAATTTGGTTGTAAGGATTTTTAATTAAGTTTGGAATGAATATGTTTTGGTTACTTGGAGTTGAGTGCAGCTCCATCCGAGTCGAACCCTCGTTGATTTTCCCCTCAAACGTGTTTTATTAATATAAAAAGGGTTCGGTTTGGGCGGGGTGTTACAGAATGGTAATCAGAGTGGAGTTAGATTAATTATAGCAAGATTAAGACAATAAAACATATAGAAATTAGGATGAATGAATTAATTAAGGTTAAAACTTGGAAACGTTTTAGGAAATTTTAAAATATGGAATGTCTTAGGATAAAAATGGAATTAAGGATTAAAATGTGAGTTTAAAGGGGGTAAATATGGGTATGAATTAGTTGTTTATTTACATGTGAAAGTACTTTGTACTTATTGACAGGCTAAAGTCGTATAACCTATTCAAAGATAATTCCTACAGTCCTCTAACAATGGTAGTAAAGGGAAGTAGGGTCGAATCCACAGAGAGACGGAGTTCTAAGTTAATATTCAGCTAAAAAGCTACTTCAGATAAGATCAGACAAGAATCAGCTGAACTACTATTTAGACTAAAGAAAATAATATAAAAAATGGATTTTTACTTTATGAAATAAAGGTGTAGGGAATTAGTTCGGTCTACCATGCTTATACCAATCAAAGGATCAAACAACTATCAGAACCTAGGTCGAGAATCGATAGATTAGAACAATGTCAAGCTATGGTTAAGTCTCAACGTCCATAATTCAATATATGCAGCACGTTCACAAACATAATCAGAATTACTGGTGTGTACTAGGCCTCTAAAAGTAAGACGGATCTGTGCAAACGATTATTAAACTCAAGTAATCAAAGAAACTGGGCAATGACTTTAATTACTCAACAAGAACAAATCACACCATAACCTATCTCATCAAACCCTAGAAACTAATAGCAATTTAAATAATCATGGTATAAACATGGCTCCCCTTTCTAAATCTGTAGAAATTAGACTACTCACTCATAATTGAATCAACAATAACAAATCTAGTATGAAACCCTAATAATTGCATCAGGAATGAATAAATAATTACACTAAGCAATCAAGAATAATAAAAGAGATTAAAGTAGAAAAGAATACCAATTGACGGAAAGCAAGAACTTTTATTAAAATCGAATTCGAGGTTCAATCACCTTTAATCTAATCTAAAGTGTTTAAACTCAATAAAACTAAGCTAAGAACTATGCTAGTAAAACTGAATAAAAAGATGTCTCTCAAATAATGAGGAAAAGGTATTTATAATACCCCTCCAAAGTCTAATAAAAACGGAATTAAAGATAGAGTTTCCGCGTTGACGAGCAAGGGATCCGATCGGGCAATGGGCCACCCGATCGGGCCCATAATAAACTTTTTCCAAACTTTGTTTTAATGAATCACGTACCTTGCAACATAGCAAAACGAGAAAGTGGCCCCACCCGATCGCTGGCCCGATCGGGCAGTGAATCAGGTCCTGGCCCAGCAGCAGCATCTTGCTTGCCCAAGCAGCAGCAGCATAATGGAGTGTGCTGGTTTCCCACCCGATCGGGTCGGGCGGTCAGTGCCCGATCGGGCCTGGGGCTTCAACGCACAACAAGCTCATGGAATTCTCTCGCCTGATCGGATCGGGCAAGGCTTGCCCGATAGGGTCCGAGACTTTTACATCCGAAGCATTAAATAGTTGCTCGATCGGGCCATGTTTTCCCTATCCAAGTACGTATCAACACCGTAGCTTGTATCCTTGAGCGTTTCTTCGCGGTTTGGGCTTGATGAACACATCTAAGTCTCAGGAACTCCTAAAGCGAGCAAACATACTCGTAACGACCCGAACGCGCCTCATAGCATCTCGTAAAGTCGTGGTTGCTTCTAAATGGCTCGGAAATAAGGAGAAAACTCACTAAAACCTGGAATTCAGCACTAAAACACAAAACCACAACTATATACAATAGTTAGCACAAAATAGTTCCGAAGAGCTCAAATGACGCACAAATTAGCTTGTAAATAAGGGAGAAAAGTCTATATAAATACGTGATATCAAACTCCCCCAAGCTAAACCTTTGCTTGTCCTCAAGTAAATAGAACATGACCATGGAATAGATTGCCTCACCCCATAGATATAAATCAATCAAAGCTCAAAATGTTTTCAAGACTAATCAAGCAGGCAAAATTCAAGTTTGCCTAATCAAATTCATCCAACCACCAATCATTCAAGCAATTCATCAATTTCAAGCGTCCACAAGGCATACAAATCCTGAAAAGGCCCTCATAAATATGTCACTCCTCTCAATTTTGTGGCAGGCAAAGAATATGCCCGTACACACACCAACCCGACCATAAATGCCCTTCCCACTCACACTCTCATGTGTTTAAGAAGGTTAAATGACGCTCAGAAATACTCTTTAACTTTGAAAAACTGACTCGAAATCAATCCAATGAACAATGCAGACACGAGCTCAAGAGAACTTTATAGGGTTGTAATGGGGCTTAGGTAAGAGGTAGGGGATACTTTTGGGTAATGCGGTGGAAAAACTAAGAAAGGGGGAGCATGAATCACTCAAACAAGGCCTAAGATGGCCTAAACAACTCCCAACAACACCATATAACCACGAAAAATAACCCAATTCTCATAAATCGATGAAAGCTCACAACAAACCCAATTTTCAAGCAATGAAGCGAATTTTTCTTTATGAACGTACGTGAATGAAAGAACTTTGATATCTTTTGAACTTTTATTTCATTTTTCTGAACTTCATTCACGCAACTCTAATTTTGCTTTTTCTTTTCTTTTTCTCACGCGCAAACCACAACTAATACACTTTTAATTCCTCAACAACCAAACCAAACTAAGAAACCAATCTCAAACTCAACCCATACAAAAGCTCCCCTAAGCTAGGCTTGGATATAATATGAAATGAACGCCATGGGTTCATAATAAGGGTTTAAGTAACATGAAACAAGTCATTAGGCTCAGCGGGGCTAAGGAGGATAAAAGTATATCAAAAATTCACTCGAGGCTTAAGAATCAGACAAAAGGACGCCTCTATCACAGCAAATGCTACAAGTCATCGAAAATAAGACGAGTACGAAGTCAAAGTCAAGATCAATCCACTAAAGAGGAACTAAAACACAAAGACAGACTGGATAATGATATGAATCCAATAGGCTACAAAGAGGCCTCACAGTCTAACCAATTCAGGCATGCAACACAATATGGTGTAATATAGTCAAAACTCGCTCGAAATCATAGCAATCAAACATCAAATCATAGCCTCAAGATCACAAATGCCCAGCTATCCGAAAAACAAAGTCAAATTATTTTCAATATGAGCACAACAAGGGGAACAGGGAGGCAACTAAACCAGTCATGGGAACCATATTTTTTTGATTTTTTCAGAAATTTTTCGAAAGCAGTAAAAGAGATAGAGAATACAAACAGAAATCCTCCCCCAAGCTGAACTAGGCAGTGTCCTCAATGCCAAAAGGTAACAAAGGACGATGCTAAGAGGAAAAAAAATGTTAGTACCCTCACTCTCGCTCACTAAAAAGAAGAAAAATAAGAAGAAAAGGAGAAAGGGAAAGAAAAATACGAGTTGCCTCTCGCACAGCGCTGGTTTATAATGGTCCCGCACGACCATAATCCTCCATCTCTCAAATAGGAGGGGCTAAGCAGTGAGAGTCACCCTCATCAAACACTTTCCTTCTCCAAATGTTCTTTATGATACCTCCAGACGGTGAGGCAACCTTAGGTGGAATTGGAACCTTCTCTGCACCTACCTCATCCAAAACCTCAGCCCTGCAACAAGATTGTTCAAGCATAGGTGCCTTAACAGCATTGGTTAGTTTAAAAATCACTTTATCATCACCAACACTCAGAGTTAAAGACCCAGACTTAACATCAATAGCAGCACCAGCAGTACACAAAAACTGTCTCCCTAGAATAATGGGAATCTGGGCATCCTCATCCATATCTAGCACCACAAAATCAACAGGAATATAGAATTTCCCAACCCTCACAAGAACGTCCTCTAAAACACCTAGGGGGTATTTTATAGAACGATCAGCCATCTGTAAAGTGATTTGTGTGTATTTAAGTGCTCCCATGTTCAGTTTCTTATAAACAGATAATGGCATAACAGAAACAGAAGCACCTAAATCACACAGAGCTTTATCAATGAAAATAGGCCCAAGATGGCAGGGAATAGAAAAACTACCAGGATCTTTCAACTTTGGTGGGGATTTATTTTGAATAAAAGCACTACACTCTTCAGTAAGAGCGACAAGTTCTACCCCACGAAAGTCTCTTTTCTTAGTTATCATCTTTCAGAAATTTGGCATAAACAGGAACTTGGGTAATTAAATCTGTGAATGGAATCGTTACCTCAAGGTTCTTGACCATGGCGAGGAACTTAACAAACTGCTGATCGACCTTTGATTGTTGAATCCTGTGAGGAAAAGGTAGCCTTGGTGTAAAAGGCGTTTCTGAAACCTTTTCCTTTTTCTTCCTTGTCTGTTCAGCTTCTGCAGATAAGTCGACTTCAGACGTCGAACTCTTCCTTTTTCCTTCCTCTACCACCCTCTTCTTTCCCGCATTGGGGCAACATCATCAATGGGCATTGGAGGGGCATCATAAGCAATGCCACTACGAAGAGTGATGGCATTCACGTGCTCTCTCTGAATGGGTTGCCCAGGCAATTCCGCTTGACGCCTCTGAGCATTAGTGCTTGCTAATTGTGCAATTTGAGTCTCGAGAAGTTTGATGTGCTTCTCTTGGGCTCTTTGTGCTTCCTCATTAGCTCTCTGCATAGCTAGCATTTGTCGCTCTTCAACTCTTTGCGCCTCCTCATTAGTCTTTTTCATGCTCAACATTAGCTTCATCACTTCAGACATGGAAGGCTCTTGTAGGTTATTGATTTGTGGAGGTGGGGTGTGAAAATTTTGTAGAGCTTGGAAGTTATTGGGGTTATAGAAGTTTTGTGGTGGGGGTCTCTGAGGGTTTGGTATTATAAGGGTTTAGGATGGTTTTGTGGAGGTGGAGATTGATGGTTTTGTGGATTTTGGTAGTTATGTGGAGGGGGGAAGTTTGGTTGTCTCTGTTGAAAGGCGTTTGCCTGTTCCATCTGAAGTTGACTGAACTGACAGTCATGCCGAAAATGACCCTGAACACCACATACCTCGCAGTAAGATGAGGTAATGGGTGCTACTGTAGACATAGCATTAATACTCAAGGTAGGTGTTGTCGAGGAAGAGGATTTGAAGGTGTCAATCTGCTGGCTCAGCTACGCTATCTGCGAAGTCAATAATGCAATGGCATCTACCTCCAATACTTTCCTCGTGAGGCTGCGGGAAGTGGAATGATCATCGGCTGCAAGGTTGGACAAAAAATCATAGCCTACATCCACTTCCTTACCATGAAAAACTCCTCCCGCAGACGAGTCAACTATACTCTTCGTCTGAGGTTGCAGACCATTGTAGAATGTCTGCGTCAAGAACCATTTGTCCATGTTGTGATGTGGACACTCTCTGTGTAAATCTCTGAACCTAGCCCACGCTTCCCGTAATGTTTCATCAGGCTCTTGGGAAAACGTGGCTAGTTTTTTTCTAATTTTTGTTGTCTTTGTAGCTGGATAGTACACTCTCAGAAACACAGCAGAAGTCTCACTCCATTCAGTTTCTTTTACGTCGTTCAACCACTTATGGGCTCTATCTCTCAATGAAAACTCGAACAACAAGACCTTTAGTTGATCTGGAGTGACACCGGCATGTTTGACGGTTCGACAAAGCTGTTGAAACCGCTGCAGATGATTTGCCGGATCTTCAGTAGGATGCCCACCAAACTGATTTTGCTGAACCATGCTGATGAGTCCAAGCTTTATTTCGAAATTCGCTGCGGCGATGGTGGGCATAGTAGGTCCAGTGGAGAGACCATCTGGGTTGGGCACCGCATATGACTTCAGTGATTTAGACATAACTGAACTCGAGGTGTCTGATCCAGAGGTGTTCAACTGAACAGACTGCTTTTCTCTCTGAATTTTCTTTCGAAGTTGCCTGAGTGTCTTTGTTAAATCGGGATCCTTAGGAACGAGGGTACCTCTTCTTCGAGACCTGGGCATACAAAAGAAACAAGAAGAAACAGTAAAATGTACCTCAATTGGAACAATGAATTTCCAATGAGGCACAGAGAAGTAGACCAAATAACCAAATAAAAACTTAGAAAACTAGCCGTCTCCCCGGCAACGGCTCCAAAATTCGACAGGCTAAAGTCGTATCAAGATAATTCCTACAGTCCTCTAACAATGGTAGTAAAGGGAAGTAGGGTCGAATCCACAGAGAGACGGAAATCTAAGTTAATATTCAGCTAAAAAGCAACTTCAGATAAGATCAGACAAGAATCAGCTGAACTACTATTTAGACTAAAGAAAATAATATAAACAATGGATTTTTACTTTATGAAATAAAGGTCTAGGGATTTAGTTCGTTCTACCATGCTTATACCAATCAAAGGATCAAAAAACTATCAGAACCTAGGTCTAGAATCGATAGATTAGAACAATGTCAAGCTATGGTTAAGTCTCGACGTCCATAATTCAACATATGCAGCACGTTCACAAACATAATTAGAATTACTGGTGTGTACTAGGCCTCTAAAAATAAGACGGATCTGTGAAAACGATTATCAATCTCAAGTAATCAAAGAAACTGCGCAATGACGTTAATTACTCAATAAGAACATATCACACCATAACCTATCTCATCAAACCCTAGAAACTAATAGCAATTCAAATAATCATGGTATAAACATGGCTTCCCTCTCTAAATCTCTAGAAATTAGACTGCTCACTCATAATTGAATCAACAATAACAAATCTAGTATGAAACCCTAATAATTGCATCATGAATGAATAAATAATTACACTAAGCAATCAAGAATAATAAAAGAGATTGAAGTAGAGAAGAATACCAATTGACGGAAAGCAAGAACTTTTATTAAAATCGAATCCGAGGTTCAATCACCTTTAATCTAATCTAAAGTGTTTAAACTCAATAAAACTAAGCTAAGAACTATGCTAATAAAACTGAATGAAAAGATTTCTCTCAAATAATGAGGAAAAGGTATTTATAATACCCCTCAAAAGTCTAATAAAAATGGAATTAAAGATAGAGTTTCCACATTGACGAGCAAGGGACCCGATCGGGCAACGGGCCACCCGATCGGGCCCATAGTAAACTTTTTCCAAACTTTGTTTTAATGAATCACGCAGCTTGCAACATAGCAAAATGAGAAAGTGGCCCCACCCGATCGGGCAGTGGATCGGGTCCTGGCCCAGCAGCAGCATCTTTCTCGCCCAAGCAGCAGCATCATAATGGAGTGTGCAGGTCTCCCACCCGATCGGGTAGGGCGGTTAGTGCCCGATCGGGCCTGGCGCTTCAACGCAAAACAAGATCATGGAAGTCTCTCGCCCGATCGGATCGGGCAAGGCTTGCCCGATAGGGTCCTAGACTTTTACACCCGAAGCATTAAATAGTTGCCCGATCGGGCCATCTTTGCCCTATCCAAGTACGTATCAACACCGTAGCTTGTTTCTTCGCGGTTTGGGCGTGATGAACACTTCTAAGTCTCGAGAACCTCCTAAAGCGAGCAAACATACTCGTAACGACCCGATCGCGCCTCATAGCATCTCGTAAAGTCGTGGTTGCTTCTAAATGGCTCGGAAATAAGGAGAAAGCTCCCTAAAACCTGCAATTCAACACTAAAACACAAAACCACAACTATATACGATAGTTAGCACAAAATAGCTCCGAAGAGCTCAAATGACACACAAATTAGCTTGTAAATAAGGGAGAAAAGTCTATATAAATATGTATATCACTTATTAATTGTTTATTATGTTTTGTTAGATGGCCAGAATAAGTTTAACCGCAATGAAGTGCACTAGGACCCCACACCAAGGACCCTACCTACTCAGGATAAGAATCGAACAATCTGTTTCTACATACATCTACAGGATACGCCTAACCATGAAGTGTTACTATCTTAATGAAGGTCATGGACATTCGGACTACCTTACACAACCTAGGCAAGCCGATGTCTTACTCTATACACTCCCTGACCATGGACATTATGCGAAGATCAAGCGAGAATATTCCGACATACTAAGGAACGGAAGGCCTAACTAAGAGTGGTATACTTTTAAGGGGAAGTGGTACCTTACGTTGAACTACCTCCAGAAAAGGATGCTCGAGGCTAGAGCCAAGTGGCTCAACGATATTTATCTTTCCGCCGAAAGAGATGAGCCAAATGTTAGTGACAATGAAGAGGAAGAGAGTAATCCCGTGCCACTTCGAGAACCATGGTGAGAACATAGCGGATGATGAGGAAGAAGACCCATCCAAGTACGAGGAATGAAACCTTCTACCTTAGCTAGTCTTAACCATGAGGAAGGACTTATTAATGTTATCATTGACTTGACTTTTCTTACGTTATGTTGCTATGTCTTAAGCTATGTTATTTGAAAGTAATCTTATGTGATGAATGAAATGATGAGTATGATACTCTTTGGCAATGAAATATGAGTTTTTTTATATGAGTTGAACGTGATGAGTATGAACACGATGAGTATGAATTGAATATGATGAGCATGATTTGAAAATGATGTGTAGAGTAATGAACGAATCGAGTAGTGAAAACCTAATTATGTGCTTATATGAATATTCTCTTATGTGAATGGTGGAAACACCAAATGTGAATAACGCAGATAGCTTATGCAATACGTTTATACCCGATCTAGAGCGTGAAAACAAGGAGATCAAATGGTCGAGACTTCCAAGCAAGTTGCAGCACGACTTAGGACTCTCGAGCAATTAGCTCAAAACTTTGGGTTAGTCCTTCAAAAACAAATCGGCAACAATCGCCATGGAGACGACCCGCAAGCCGCTATGGCGAAAAAGATTGCGTCTTTGAAACCACCAACCTTCATTGGTAAAGAAGACCCGATACTTAGAAAATTGGTTAAGGGATTTTGAAAAGATTTTCACGGCCACGGGTACGCCCGAGGCTCAGAAACTGAATCAAAGCACCTTTTATTTGCATGAGGATGCCGATACTTGGTGGGAGAATGTAGGACTTACCGTAAGAGTTCAAGAGAACTTCAATTGCGAAGCTTTTAAGGTAGCAATCAAAGCTCGATTCTTCCCCGAGCACATTCGTAGGCAGAAGTATAACGAATTTAGTAGGTTCAAACAAACCTATAGCATGAGTGTGCAAGAGTACGCTCAAAAGTTCAATGAGTATGCCTGATTCTCTCCAACTGTAGTTCCAGACGAGGGAACCAAGGCTCCGAAGTTAGAGGATGGACTTAGGTTCGATCTTCATACTCGATTGGGAGGAAGTACCTCCACAACTTTTGCGGAAGCCTATGCGAAAACTTCAAACTGAAAGAGAATCTTGCAACAGGAAAGAGAGGTGTTATCCAGAAATAAAAGGAATGAATCATCCGGAAACAACAGCAATCAAGGGTACGACAAGAGGCTCAACAACAACAATTTCACGAACAATGGTGCACTCTACAACAACCGCAATAATCAGAATTTCAGACAACATAACCAACAAGGGAACATAATCCAGAGGAACTACCCTTGCAGGAAGTGTGGAAAGAACCACACGGGATTCACTTGTCAAGGTGAAAGAATACAGTGCTATGAATGTGGCAAGTTTGGTCACAAGTCATTCAGCTGTCCTAAGAAGCGAAACAACAACTACCCGGCTCAAAACAGGCAAAGGAACAACAATGGCAACAATGGAACCGGAAACAGAGTTCAGAACTTCAACAATCGTCCCAACAACACCAGTGGACAAGGAAACTACAACCATGGAGGAAATGTTGCACAAAATGGAAACTAGAACAACAATCGCACCTTTGGAGGTGGAAATGGAAGGAATGGCAACGGAAGCTACTCCAATGGGAGGATCAACGTCATGAGCAGAACTGAAGCTGACACCGATGCTAATGTTGTAACGGGTACTTTTCTCGTAAACTCAAATCCTGCTTATGTACTCTTTGATTCCGGAGCGTCTCATTCCTTTATTTCTAGCACCTTCGTTAACAAGTATCCCTTAAAGTCTACCCAATCTTGTCGAGCCAACATAGCCATGCCTACCGGTGAAACCGTCTCTTGTCAATCTCTTTTCCAAGATATTCCCGTAGTCATAGCAAAAACTGAATTACCAGACGACCTTATCCTTTTTGATCTAAAAGACTTTGATGTTATATTGGGAATGGATTGGTTAGCTAAGTATAAAGCCAAAATCGAGTGTCATAACCAGAAAATATCCCTTAGAGGACCGAAAGGAAATAGGATATCTTATAAAGGCATAACTTTTCAGCTCGATGTCAAAATAATCTCAGCTTTAAACCTTCAAAACTATCTTAGAAAAGGGTATCCAGTTTATCTGTGCCAAGTAAGGGACGTGAGCATTAAAAGGGAGGAGTTGGATCAAATTCCGGTAGTAAATGAGTTTCCAGACGTATTTCCCGAAGAGCTTCCAAGAATGCCGCCCGATAGAGAAATGAGCTTGAAGATCGACTTAGTCTTGGGAATAGAACCTATCTCTATGGCCCCGTATCGAATGGCACCAGCAGAAATGCAAGAATTGAAGGTGCAATTAGAGGAATTGTTGGAAAAAGGATATATTCGACCTAGTGTTTCTCCTTGGGGAGCCCCCGTATCGTTTGTTCGGAAGAAGGACGGAACGTTGAGGTTATGTATCGATTATAGGGAGTTGAATAATGTCGCAGTAAAGAATAAGTATCCACACCAGTGGACAAGGACATTCCTAAGACGGCTTTTCGTACGAGATATAGCCATTATGAGTTCACAGTCATGCCATTCGGACTCACTAATGCACCCGCAGCTTTTATGGACCTTATGAATAGAACTTTCCAGCCGTACTTGGATAAGTACGTGATAGTATTTATCGATGATATATTGGTGTACTCGAAGGATAGAGAAGAGCATGAGATTTAGTTGAGGAAAATTTTGGAGATTCTCCGAGAAAAGCAGTTGTACGCTAAATTCTTGAAGTGTGAGTTTTGGTTGGAAAAAGTATCATTTTTGGGTCATGTGATTTCAAAAGAAGGTGTTTCCGTAGATCCATCGAAGATTCAAGCAGTGACCGATTGGCCTCAACCTAAGAATGTCACCGAAGTGAGGAGTTTCTTAGGTCTAGCCGGATATTACAGGAGATTCGTAAAAGATTTTTTGAGAACGGTCCAACCTCTCACTAACCTAATGAAGAAGACAACAAAGTTTCATTGGGATGAAAAGTATGATGAATCATTTCAAGAATTGAAGAAAAGGCTTAGAACCGCTCCAGTATTGACATTGCCATCCGGAGTAGAGGGATTTAAAGTCTACAGTGATGCCTCGAAGAAAGGTTTTGGATGCGTCTTTATGCAACACGGTAAAGTAGTATCCTATGCGTCGAGACAACTCAAACCGCATGAGCAAAATCACCCTACTCATGATTTGGAGTAGGAGTGATCGTGTTTGCACTGAAAATTTGGAGACATTATTTGTATGGAGTGCAATGTAAAGTCTATACAGATCACAAACGTTTCAATTATCGATATGCACAAAATGAGTTGAATATGAGACAGAGACGTTGGCTAGAGCTTATAAGCGATTACGATTTGAAGATAGCGTATCAAGAAGGAAAAGCGAATAAGGTAGCCGATGCGTTGAGTCGGAAGAGTGCTCATTCATTAAATGTGTTGCTTATGGCAGATGATTTGTGCAAAGCGATTAAGAAGTTGAGTATGGAAATAGTTGAACCCGGATATGTGAAATCTCAGTTGAATGCTCTTACCGTTGGACCAGACATATTTGAAGAGATTCGAGTGAAACAAGTTACAGACAGATGGTTAAGCAAGTTAAGAGAGATGAAAGAAAATGGACAAGCCCCGGAGTTTGAGATCGACGGCAACGGCGTTGCAAAGTATATACGGAGATGGTGTGTGCCACAGGATGACAACCTCAAGACAAGAATTGTAAGGGAAGCCCATAATTCGCCGTATTCGATACATCCCAGAGGAGATAAGCTATATAAGGCTTTGAAGAAGCATTTTTGGTGGCCTAGAATGAATCAAGAAGTGGCTAATTTCGTAGAAAAATGTTTAACGTGTCAGAAGGTGAAAATTCAACATATGAAGCCCGGAGGGAAATTGCAACCGTTGGATGTACCAGGATAGAAATGGGAATCTATCTCTATGGATTTCATTGTGGGATTGCCGACTACAAAGACCGGAAACAACACAATGTAGGTAATCGTGGACCATTTGACTAAGACGGCCAGATTCGTGGCAATGAAGGATACTTGGTCGTTGAAACAGTTGGTAGATGCGTATTTCAATGAAGTGGTTAGGTTGCATGGTGTTCCAAAGGACATTGTTTCCGATAGGGATTCGAGATTCTTATCTAAGTTTTGGAAACAACTTCAGACAGCGGTGGGTACAATATTGAAGTTTAGTACAACCTTTCACCCAGCGACAGATGGTCAAACAGAAAGAACCATTCAGACCTTAGAGGATATGTTAAGAGCTTGTGTAATGGATTTCGGAGGATGTTGAGATAATCATTTAATGTACATCGAATTCTCATACAACAATAGTTATCACTCGAGCATTAGAATGGCACCTTACGAGGCGTTGTATGGATGGAAATGTAGAAGTCGCATATGTTGGAATGATGTGAACGAGTCATTGAATTTGGGACCGGAAATGATCGAAGAGACTACCAGCAAGGTGAAAATGATTCAAGAGCGTATGAAAGCAGATCAAGACCGACAAAAGTCGTGTGCCGATCAAAGGAGACGAGATTTAGAGTTTGAAGTTGGAGCGAAAGTGTTGCTCAAAGTTTCGCCAACCAAGGGAGTAATGAGGTTCGGTAGAAAAGGAAAGTTGAGTCCTCATTATATCGGACCCTATGAGATACTAGAAACAATTGGAGAAGTGGCCTATAGGTTAGCCTTACCTACAGAATTAGCCAATGTTCATAATGTTTTCCATGTGTCTCAACTTCGTAAATACATTCCCGACCCTTCCCATGTCATCCTAACTGAAATCATAGAGCTTGATGAAACTCTCACTTTTAAGGAGCGACCAATTAAAATCCTTAATGTCAAAACGAGAAACACCCGAAACAAAGCCATTAAGTTAGTCAAAGTGCTGTGGTCAAACCAAACTTCGAAAGAATCAACTTGGGAAACAGAAGACGACATGAAAAAGCGCTACCCCAAGCTCTTTTCCGAGGTACGATTATCGAGTTTCCAGGACGAAACTCCTTAAGGGAGACTGAATGTAATACTAACAAAGCGCAAAACTAATATTTCTCTAAGATTAAATAACTAACTTTAAAGTTCAAAATTCATTAGAATGTCATTTTATGTACTTAGCTAATTTGATGTACAACTTTTTTTTAACAAGCTTGATTTAAATTACAACTTATGCCCTTATCACTCCCATAGCTTATCATGAGCACTTATCACTTATCACTCTCCATCATCATCTTCCTCCTCCACCCAACAACCATAATAATGGTTTCTCCAAATTTTTAACCAAAGCTTTATTTCCCACTTGCAATGTCAGGTTTTTTCCACTCAAATTCTAACCATGACCAACTCTTGACTTAAAATGCAATCTCTCTTCAACCTCCATATATTACCCTCATCAATGGGAGCTTGACCAATTCAAACTTAAAATTAGAAAATTTGGCCTATAAATACCCCATCTATACCCACCCAAGATTCTCAAGCAAATCACATTCAAGGTTTGCTTCACTCTCTTCTTTCTCCCCTCTAAAAATTCTGATTTTTGGTTTTGAAAAATTAAGAAAATAAGGCAACAAACCACCATTAAAACTACCCAAAGCTCAACCACTTAAACCACCACAACCAAAACCGAACCACCTCTCACCTCCCTTCCTCCGCCCAATAACCGTCACCACCGCCGCGCAGCCCAGCCACCACCGACGCGCCCCAGCAGTGGCCCACCCAAGCCAGCCACGCAGCCCCCTTGCACCTCCCCATTCGACCCCAGCCGCCCAAGACCGCCGCCCCCTTGCTGCCGCCATCCAGCTGCGACTCCCAGCACCTCCTCGGCCACCCTCCGACCGCCAAGGTCGCCGAAAACCGGCACAAAACCGGCAGCCACTCCCTTCCTCTGTTTTCCTTCTCTTCTTTCCCCTTCTACTGCTTATTTTCTTTTCTTCTCTTATTTTGTTTCCACTTAACCCAAATGACCCAAATAAAATAACCCAAAGCCTACTCTCACTTACTTACATGGACCCAAAGCCCAAACTTCTCTTCACTTAAATCTGAAATTTTTATTTAGCTTAGCCCAACACTTTAAATTAACCCATCTTTCTTTACTAGTTTTATTTTGTTTAATTGAAATAAAATTTCCATTTAACTTTATTATTTCCATTAGTGATTATATTAACTTTTCATAACTTAAAAATATTTCTAAATTTTTAAAATAAAATAAAGAAATATAATGAAGTTGATTTTCCATACTCATTCAAATTATTTATAATATTTAAGTTAAATAAATATTAAAGTTGAAATAATGTTTAAGTACTTAAAATAATTTTTATAAATAAATTCAAGAAACGTAAACTTTGATTTATAAACTTCCCTTAAATAAACAATAAGTTTCTTTAAGTTATTTATTTATAAAATCATAAGGGGTTATTTAGGAAACTAAGTTTAGATTTTGTTTAATTGTAGACTTCGATCTAGTAGAGGAGATTATCAAGAGTATGATCAACTCGTGGATTAACTTAGGACACGCTTGAAAAGGTAATCTTCAATGTCCATCCACAAGTAGATTCCGTAAAAGCAAAAATGATTGTGATTATGTGATTATGTGGATAATGTGGATTATAATTATGGGTTAGTAATGGACTATGGAGATGGGAAATGAAATGGATAACAAGAGTGGATCTTTATCATGAACCGTGAATATGGGAGTTAGATTATGGACTATGACAATGACTATTATAACGTTGTTTAACATAGTAATTAAACTCGACATAACTTGTTGTTGTTATTATTATTATTATTATTACCATTATTATTAATAATACTACTATTGTTGTTGTTATTGTTATCGTTATTTTCGTTATTATTTATCATAGTTATTATAATCATTATTATTAATATGGAAGTTATAAACGGAAGTTGACATTGTGATGAGCATGTGATAATGGAAATGTTTATGAGCTAATGTAACCAAGTGATGGTTGAGAATATGATATGCTATTGGAATTAGCTATGTAGGAAATGAATTATGGAATTGGAGTAACGGTTTTCACTCTCAGTTAAATGAACGATGCATGTATGAACATGTGATAAGTGATAACTTGAAGTAAAACTATAAATCACTTAAAGTGAAATAAAGGAAGGAAGTGATGAACAGGTTGCCCTGTATGGGAGGTTCAGCGGCCACCTACAAGTTCTTTTTTTACTATGCTGAAACTCGATGTTATTTGTCTTCCTTCTAACTTGATGTGTTTCAAGTTGGAAGGGATGTGCACATTAGGGACTCTGTTTTATGGCCAATATTATTTTAGTGGGTGTCTTACGTGGTGTATCACCGGCCAACTGTGTGAGTGGTTTACGTGGTGTATCAGTGGCTCACATTGTTTAAGCAAGTGGTTTCGTGGTGCATCACCGGCTTGCTAGCGTTCTCCTTCTCTTCCGTAAATGAAATAGAATATTGATATGTTAATGTGACCTATTAACTGTATGTATTTATGTACTATGATTTTCAACTCGACTTATATAATATTTTCAACGTATTTTAAACTTAAGTACTTTGCGGGATGGAGTTGGAATTACTCAGTTTATCTGATTTTTGGGAGCTTGTCACTCTTGTCTTTTTCAATGTTTATTTGTAGGTGGGTGATCGAGGGAAATTATGAGAGATCAACTAGAAGTTGTCATCCACCTAGTTTAATATTTTGCTTCCGCTGGAACTCTGAAACACTTAATATTTAGTACTGAACGAACAAGTTTTATTGGTTGTAAGGATTTTTAATTAAGTTTGGAATGAATATGTTTTGGTTACTCAGCCTTGCACTTAATTCCATGGAGTTGAGTGCGGCGGTAACACTCCATCCGAGTCGAACCCTCGTCGATTTTCCCCTCAAACGAGTTTTATTAATATAAAAAGGGTTCGGTTTGGGCTGGGTGTTACACTTGTAGCTTCTAGTTGAACAATTCAAGCACCGGGTCTTTTACTAGCTTTCCCTTTAGCCAAGACTTTGCCTTTTTAACACCCATAGGGCGAGCTACAATTCATCGACGAACCATCACCTTCTTCCCTTAGCCTCTTCCAACTACTTCCGCTCCCGGAGGATTCTTCCGTCGCTAGTGCTTTGGAAGGAAGACCACGAGCTAGTTTATACCCTTCTTTGGAGAACATGTCGCGGTATAATGGCCATTTTTTCAGTTCGACCCACTCATCATAAAAGGCGAACTTTCCATTAGAATGCTCATATATTTTAGTCGCCTCTTGAATCACGGTATTATCATTCCACCCACTGATTCTCCTAGCCATAGCCTGCTCTAAGCTTGCAACCCATAGTTTGACATCTTTGTGAATCCTACTCCAACGCCCCTTCAGATTAGAAGTAGTTCTGATGGAAATTTCCCCAGGGTTTAGCTCTTTAGCCACATTGTAGGCCTTTCTTATCTTTCTCCAGAATAACCCCCTCTTATGATTTGTTCCATCAATAGCATCACAACTTGTGTTCATTTATACTAAGATGAGAGTTGCGTTCTCTGCTCTAGTAAATGGCCTCTTATCCCCCAGGGTACCTTCAGTGTGAGAGGCTTCACCATAAGAGGGTTGGATGGTTGGTTGTGTCAACAGATCGATGAAGTTCTGCTGGGTGCAAGGAATGTTGAATTCCTCTTCGTCACCATCATCATTCTCATCCTCAACGTGGACATCATTATCTGATTCTCTCTCACCACCATCGAGGGTTGATTGAACGAAATTGTTGTAGCCACCACTTGAGTTATTACCCCCACCCACCAGAGTTATAACCACCACAACCAGAGTTATAAACTCTAGCGATATTTGATTTACTAGGGTTATAGTTGAAATTAGGGTTGAAAAAGTTAGGGTTGTGTGGGAAATTTGGGTAGTTATGAGGTTTGAACTCTTGTGGAAAATTTTGTGGAAAATTTTGAACATTATTTGGAAAATTTGGTAGGTTTTGGGGATAATTATAAGGATTTTGTGGATAATTATTTGGATTTTGTGACACTTATTGTCGAGAATTTCTTCTGTTTTTCCGCTTAACTGATGGATTTGGATTAGTGGGAACATAATGAAAATTATTTCCATCCATATTGGTTGATGACAGTTTTTTCTAAATTTTTTGGGGAATTTTATAGGATTTATTTTTGAGTGGAATTATTGGAAAAAAAATGAAGAAGATCACTAATTCTTTTTGTAAAGAAAGTATATCAATATGGGTGTCTATTTATAGAGGAGGAAAAATTATGAATTTTAGTATTTTTATTTTTATTTATTGGATGTGCAGATTTTGACAAATACCCGTTTACAAATACGCAACAGCTCTATTTTTTATATGGAACACAAGCTGCCACTTGTCCAAATTCTATTGGCCACGTTTTTTTATTTTAATGAGGGGTTCTGATGGGCCACGTTTAAGGCTCAAATCAGCTTTTTCTGTTTATTGCCACGTGGCGGCGTTCTATTGGTCCGCAGAGAATTGCTTTGGTTCGTTGAACTGATCGTTTGGACGATCAATTGGGTGAACGCTCACAATAAATCATTACCAAGATTCATTGTTAAGGCCTCAAATTAAAGGTTTATCATGCAAACCTTTTTTGAGGTTCATGGATAAGGTTGGTCTAATCGAAATAAATCCGAGGTTTTATCTCCTCCAAAACTAATCTAAAGGTGTTTTCTCTTAAAACCTCTAAAAACTAATGCTAATCACAATGGAAAATAAAGTGTCTGACAAATGAAAAAGCTAAGCTATTTATAATCCTCCCTCAAATAGTCAAATCTAATAAAAAAAACGAATATTAAAAGATTAGTTTTGGGCTCCGCGTACACCTGCCAATTTGGGCCATCATTGCCCGTCCAAGTCGGGCCAAAAAACATAGCCCAGCAACTCATCTCTTTTACGCAATAGCAACAACCTTCAGATTTTTGGGCCTGCTCGATGGAAACGGGCCAGGCTTGCCCGATCGGGCTGATACACTTTTTGGCCCAAAAATTTCTATTTCGCTTCCCGCAAACCTGGCAGCATATCAGTCAAACAGGCTTGGATCTCACCTGATCGGGCCCGAGGCATCTTCGCCCTGCGCATTAAGTTAAGCCCGATCGGGCCACGAGCAACATAAATGACGTAATACCTTGTCCGATCGGGCCTTGCCGCCCGATGGCTTTGGGCCAAGGCATCTTTGGCTCGTTCTTTGCTTTTCTATACGCTTCGAGCTCAGTTTTCACATCCAAAGGCCTCGGAAATCTCCCAAAGCACCAAACACGCTCGGAGTAACTTGTACGTGCCTCGTAACCACTTGTAAAGCTATGATTTCTTCAATATGGCTCGGAAAAGGGAGAAAACTCCATAGAACCTGCAATTCAACACGAAAACAACAAACACAATTTATAAAGTAATTAGCACAAATTAGCTCGAAGAGCTCTAATCATGCACGATTTAGCTCAGGAATAGAAAGCTAAAAACTATATAAATCATCATGTTATCAGATTACGACCTAGATATCCAGTACCATGAAGGGAAGGCGAATATCGTCGTCGAAGCTTTGAATAGGAAGACGATCCATAGCGTGAATGCGTTGGTAGCTTCCGAAGAGTTGTATCGAGATATGCAAAGGCTTGGCCTTGAAATTTTGAATTCTAGAGAGATAGAAGCAAGACCGAGCGCTTTGTCGTTAGGAGCGTCGATTTTCGATGAGATCTTGGAGTGTCAAGTTGGAGATGAGCATCTTGACAAGATAAAGGGAGAAAATGAAGCAAGGAAAGGAAGTGGATTTTAAGATCCATGAGGATGGGAGTTAGAGATTCAAAGAAGGTGGTGTATACCACAGAAGTGTGAAGAACTCAAGAAAGCTTATGGAGGAATGTCACAATACTACGTATTCTGTACACCCTGGTGGTGATAAGTTGTATAAAAACCTCAAGGAGATTTATTGTCGGCCGAATATGAAGCGAGAAGTAGCCAAGTTCGTGTCCAACTATTGGACTTGCCAAAAAGTGAATATAGACCATAAGAGACCTAAGGGAAAGGTCCAATCGTTAGAAGTCCGTGGATGGAAATGGGATTCGATATATATGGATTTTGTGACCGCATTGCCAAAGACAAAGAATGGCAATGATACTATTTGGGTGATCGTGAATCAATCGACCAAGTCCACCGTATTTATTCCGATCAAGGAGACGTGGAAGAAGAAGCAACTTGTGAAGACTTAGGTCAAGCATGTCGTGAGACACTATGGTGTGCGGAAGGATATTATTTCATATCGTGATTCGAGATTTCTCTTGAAGTTTTGGCAGAAAGTTTTGTTCAATCTTGGAACTACGCTGAAGAAGAGTACTGCTTTTCACCCTACAACAGATGGTCAGACTGAGAAGACCAATCAGAAAATGGAAGACATGTTGTGAGCTTGTGCGATTGATTTCCAAGGAAGTTGAGAAGACCAATTAGACTTGATTGATATTTCGTACAACAATAGTTACCGTGCGAGCATAAAGATGGCTCCATTTGAAGCTTTGTATGGGAGGAAGTGTATAACTCCCATTTATTGGAATGATTTTAGTGAGAACATAGTCCTAGGGACTGACTTCATTGAGGATACCGTTAAGAACGTGAAGTTGATTCGAGCTAGAATCCAAGCTGCCTAGGATAGGCAGACGAGTTACGCTGATTTGTGAAGGCGTGAAGATGAGTTCGCCGTTGGTGATAAAGTGTTTTTGAAAGTATCACCAATGAAAGGTGTTACAAGATTTGGTAAGAAAGGCAAGTTGAGTGCCAACTTTGTTGGTCCGTATGAGATTTTGGAAAGAGTTGGTAAAGTAGTCTACAAGTTGGCTTTGTCAATGGAATTCGAGAAGATGCGTGATGTGTTGCATATCTCGCGGCTTAGAGATATATCCCCGATGAGAACCATGTTTTGGAACCCAAAAGAGTCCAAATTGATAGTAGCCTCACGTAAGAGGAAAGACCTGTGAAGGTTCTGCATAAGAAGGAGTGTAGTACACGCAATAAGGATGCAGTATCGTGAAAGAACATTGGTCCAACCTTGAGTCCGAGAAGGCAAAATGGGAAGCCAAAGATGATATAAGGAAGATGTACCCTGACTTGTTTGTTTAGGTGAGTTACGAGGGCGTAACTTATTTTCTTTAAGAGAGGTAGAATGCGATAGAATTTCGCTCTTTTTGTCTTTTTTATGGTATTTTTACGCATTTTATGCTTATTTTGGCAATTTGCGCATGTTAGTGCAAAATAACGTGTCCGTCTAGTGACACAATTGAGTTTGAATTGGTAAACTATGCACTTGTGTGACATAAGTATTTCGAGTTTTCCGTTTTGAAAAGTTAGTAAAGGAACTTTTCCAAACAATTTAGTTGTTCAGGCTAAGTTTCGGGACGAAACTACTTTTAAGAGGGGTGTAACTGTAATCCCCGTAATTTTTTAAATTTTATAAATATGTTTAAAGTATATTTAGAATTATTCGT
Organism: Patellifolia procumbens; assembly: GCA_947645195.1. Classification (NCBI taxonomy): domain Eukaryota; kingdom Viridiplantae; phylum Streptophyta; class Magnoliopsida; order Caryophyllales; family Amaranthaceae; genus Patellifolia; species Patellifolia procumbens. The sequence goes on from CANSGD010000428.1 coordinate 268,066, forward strand.
CATATTTATTTCATTAAATTATTTAAGTATTGACTATTTTGAAAGTCAAACGATTGTTTAAACCTTTTAAATAATCGTTAATATTTATTGGGTTGAACTTTTAAGTATTAAATATTTTATTAAAGGTTTTGGGTTAAATTTAAATGGATTTTAATATTGGGTTGAGGAGCCCAAAACGTTTACTTGGGTTTGGATGATCAAAGTAAGCCCAACCTAAGCCCAAGTAAGCCTAAACCTAATTGTCTTAGGTTTCTAGGTAAACCTATAAATACCCATCAAAAGCCCAAATTTGCACACTCTTATTCTCTCTTTCCCTCACTCACACCGGGCGCCCTTCCTCCCCTCTTTCACTCGTCCCCTCTGACGTCCGACACCTACACTCACTCACCCCTTCGTTTGTGTTTTCCGGCGAGCCCAACACCACTCGCCACCCTTCCTCGCTGCTCTTGCATCGTGCACAGCAACACCGCAAGCCTCGCACGCCCATTCGCCTTCGCGCAGCAGCTAGGCGCAGCAGAACAGTCGTGGGTGACAGCCACGTGCACCATCTGCCACCCCACGCGCCACCAATGCGTGTTCCTCTTTGATGTTTTCCGATTTTCGTAGTGTTCGTCCGGTTATTTCTTATCCCGTTTCCTTTATTTTGTATTTAATTATGGTTTTAATGAATTAAAGTTATGACTTTTAATGTTTCTATATGTTTTATAAATTAAGTTTGAAACTTTATTTTTTAAGTAATTAAAAAACTGATTTTTTGTTATTAATTGTGAATTTTGTTATAATCTCAGATTTATTATTTTATATTTAAAGTTGGTTTTTAAATATAAAAGTAAGAGTTTTGAGGTTTTTAAAGCCTAGACTTATTATATTAAAAGTTGCTAAAGGTTGATACTTTTGTGTTTTTTAAAGTATTTTAAAATGAGCTCTTTTGAAGTGTTTTAAAATATTTATATTGTTATGAATTAATCTAAATATTGAAGCATTTTTATTCTATTATCTTGGTAGGCGTAGAATTTGCCTTAAGTGACTTCTAGTGTTTTAAAGTGGCCCCTCATTTTGTCCACACAAGGTACGTATATGCATTTATGTGTTAAAATAGTATCATGTCGAAAGGTTAGGATTAGCTATAAAATCATGTATAGGGAACCTTTTATGGTTCATACGTGGCTATTGATTATGGAATTACTTGTTGTTGAGCATGTTAATTGGCTATGATGTTTATTACATGATCGAATGGATGTTTGAGTCAAGCATGTTATTATGGGAATATTTATACTTTGTTCCCTCATGTGAATTATGGGAATAGTCTTGGTTTATAAAAATGTTTATGGATTTTTGGTATTGCTTCCCTTTATTATTTTCTTATTACTTCTGAAAGGCCGAGGACTTCAGTGAGTAAGTCGGATTGGTATCATTATCATTATATATTATACTACTTTGCAAAGACCGAGGGCTTTGTAGGGCATGTATATTTATCATCTTTTGACATTCGATTGTTTATTTAAGTCAAGAAATAAATTGAGGATTAAATTCTTAGTCAATTGGAATTGTTTGATCACGTTATTTAATCCTAAGATAAAAGTGGAACATTGTTGCATCCATGTTATGTGCTGATTGCTTTGTTAGAGTCCAACATCGAATAACATATTAATACTTAAAGTGGAAAGTGAATAGCAATAGCTTTAGACTTGTGCACGTCTGAAGTTTTGGACTATTATGAGTTGGAGTACATGCTAGTAACTCCATGGCTTTCTTGGGGCTGGATTGATCACCGTACCCTCATTTCATTTTTAAAAGGTTCCTCGATATCGGAGGTCAGGAGATTATAAAGTCACGCCCGTAATTCATTGTAATAAACCGGATCTACGACCAACCTAATTGAACCCTAAATGCAGCAAAAAACTTAATCCGGACTCTTAACATCACACTCACCACGAGTGTGGAGCTCAAAAACCTTGACTTATTAAAACTTTTAAACTGTAAAGACTATATTAAAACTCGTAACTATAATTGTAAACACAAATTTTGTAATCTGAAATAATAAGAATAAAAATAGTGAAATAAATAATAATTTTATTGATATAAATATGGGTTACAATCTCTAATGAAATTCCACTTGTCTTAATGTCCACAAATGATTCTTCGACTTGTATCACGAATCATATCTTTTGCAGCTTCGTAATCATGGGTTTAGATTTCTTTGAATGAGAGACAATGGTCTTGATCACTTCAAGTCTTGTTATCTAGAATGGGAACGGCACACTGACTTTATGGTGCTTATTGTTCTTCTTTTAGATTGAGCAATGTTGATGTAGTTTTCTATTCTAGAGAAAGTGTTTGTATTCTCTGGAATAGCTCTGGCTTCGGGTTTTCTCTCCTTCTGGTTTATTTTCGTAGTGCTTCAAATGAGACTGGAGAGCTCTATCTATAGAGTTTTCTTGGTGTTTAGGTTTGTGTGAGTAGCCACCATGGGCCCCATAGCCATCAGTTATCCAAAATAGCCCATTTATTACTCCTTAATCCAATCAATAAATGACTAATAATTAAAACGGTCAAAGTTAATTAAAGGTACGAATTAATAAATATCATTTATCATTTACGTCTATAAAGTAAACGTTTCACTTTTCTGGATTAATGAAATTTGATGACGTGGCACATATTATTTTTGTGCCCACAATTGCCCCTCGAGACTGGTCACGTACACAATTTTGAGTGTTTAAGCGTGAACGGGTCTCGGACTTTGTTTTATGGACTAAAGAGTCTTTGCATTTTAAACTAATAACCCATGGAACAAACTTAATTTATTTTTTGCTTTTAAAATTTTTATTGTTAAATGATAATCAAAAATGAAAAACAAAAAAGATCATTTAGCCGAACTAACTCAACATCTTCACCCCAGTGAAGTGTTTGAGACAATTCTTTTTTATGATTTGATTTTTTAGCTCACGCAGAATAACCAAATAAACGGATTTGTAGCGACCTTTTTGGTTAATATAATATCCGATTTTTTTTGTTTTAGAAGATAATGATAAAATATCATTTTTTCCTTCCTTCTTTTTTTACCAGATGATAATTGGAAAAGGATTCAATATAATCTTTTCAGTTTTGGATTCTAAAATATTTTTCTGAAAAAATCTAATCCTAATACAACTTTAATTAAGTTAAATAAAATTGCAAAGAAGATAGATTTTCATGGTACTATAAATAATACCATAGGGTGAAATTCAATTTCACCATTGAAGGACGGAATAATCACACGCCAGCCAACCCGAGGAGCCTTGTCGAAGTCATTCTTTCACCATTACTTGTAGTTTGACGACGACGACGGAGGTCTTGCCGGAGACGAGTTCTACCACAACTGACTGAACCACACGCGTCAGTGGAGAGGAAGCCTAGCTCAGACTCCCGTCAACAATTTTTTCCTAAGTTAGCCGAACTCCACTGCTTAAACATCTCGATGTATTTTCCTCACTTCCTTTTTTTTTATTTCAAATCCAAGATATTAACAACTGATGCTAATTTTTCAAGTTGAATTAACATCCCAACAATCAAAGTTTTTTCAAACTTACAGCAAAAAACCTAAAACAATGAGTAAATTAATTCACCCTTCAATTACTCATCCTGCTATATTTTTTCTTTGCAATTCCAATTTCAATATAATAATACCTCTTGTCAACCTTTGAAATGCACTCCAGCTGAGTTTCATGTATGTAAAAAATAACATTGTTGTTGGAGAATGGAAATTAGAAATTGATTGAATCACCGAATTGACCATCATCAACTCACAACCATACCACAAATAATAAATTTGGCACTTAGAAAACATGAGAGCTTGAGTTGGATAAATTTGATAATCAGCAAAAAGCGTTTTCCCAACAATAAATCCTCTTTGTTGAGCGATCTGGCCCATGGATAAAAACAATGTTTGTCGTTGTTGTTGCTGTGGACGTTGATGTTGTTGACGGAACGTTGCGATACCATTCAATGAACTCCGCGCTGTGTTGGAAAATCCGCTGTTTCCGACGCCGTAGAAAAGATCACCGGAAAATCCAGATGTCATCCTTTAAAGATGGTATTGATTAAAATTGATTGGTTTTTTTTCTGTTAACACATGAGAAACGAATCAGGGGCAGAGAAACAAAATTTTAAGAGAGATTACAGACATTTGGGGTGATGGAAAGAAAGAGAGAACAGAGAATATGAATGGGATTTGGCTTTAGCTAGTATTCCCTTCCCTCCTTTTATATTTTCACCCCCTGACCCATTTTTGCTTTTGACAAAATAAATGGGCATTGTAGTCTTTAAATAATGCATTAAACACCAACATATTTCACAAGTATCTATGTTTTACGTATTTGGCTTTCATCTCTTTTATTTCACATTTTTTTTATTCTAACTCCTTTTTTTGTTAGGAAACAATATCCGGGGTAATCTTCGAGCCCGATGGGAGCATCCCGACAGAGAATCTCTGATTGTAGTCGAAGAAGACGCAAATGGTGGCCATAAAGCACAATTTTCAATTTTTCGTCCATTGACAGGACCTTTTGAAAAGAATCATTCATTTTGAAAAATGTCCACCGAGTTTGAATTGTCGATGGAAAGACATTTCTAGCCGTAAAACATCTGAAGACAAAGCTTCCAAAGCCGTTCTTCTTGCATCTCACCATCAAACACGAGACACGGGAAATCAAGCAATTAGATACGCTTCAAACACGTATCTCTAGGAAGCTGAGACTAGTTGGAATCCCTACACGAACATTGGTGTTGACTTCACCCATATCCCTCGCTATTGGGGGAGCTGGTTGGAGGACATATTGCGACATTTCAGAAATTCTCTTAGTAACGTACATCTTCTCGACGCCGTTTATGCCTCAATGTTCCTTTACAATCAAAATAATCCAGTTATGCAGGCCCTTTGTGTGTCCTGGTGCCCTACTACGAATACCTTGCTCACTGAGTTTGGAGATGCTTCTATTAGTTTGTGGGACATACACCTTCTCAGTGGTCTACCAATAACTGGTATTTTATGACGATGTCATACCCTCTCCTGCTGAATTTGAAAAATCTGGGCACGAGGGACAACTATGTTCCCCTCCGTTGCAAATATTTATTTAAGGCATTCCACCACATCACAAGAAAGTCTGGAAGATCAAACATCACATTTGAAGAGTGGTGTTCCTTTTGGTTCTGAGGCTCCTTTAGGTACTTGACGATGTCCGGAAACAATGGTAAGCGAACTGGTGTTCTTCTTTCCGTGAAGGACCTTGCGACTTTCAGAGACCCTCAGCCATGGAGCGAAGTGATTCACAAGGCGTTTAACGATATAGCTATCCTAGTGGAACACCGCAAGGCCTCATACCTTGCAGCATTCGTCCTTGTTAGCTTTGCGCATTTGTCTTGCCAGTGGGGAACATAGGTGACATTCGTCCGAGCGTTTTCAAGCCTGCTTCACTCCTTGCTCGTGGACACCAGACTTCTTTTGCTATTCCTGTCTTGGCAAGCATTTATAGAGGTTTAAAATGATCTTTCCCAATCTGCAGCCCCAGGCAATCTTTGTGGATTTTTTTCTGCACACTATGCGTACGTTTGGGCGGCAAAATATTTTCGTAGCCACCATGCCACTATTCGCGACTCTATAGGTGCCCTCATGATTGGATTTCAAGGCCAAGATGTTGTTTTTCCTATCCGGCTCTCCGAAGCACAAACCGCTTTTGCACTGGCAAGTTGATCAAATGGCTCGCTACTTCAGTGAATGGTACACGTGATGAGTGAGTTCATAGATAATAACCTTCAATCTCGCCAAACCGTGGGAATTTCTTCATCAGCATGAGATCCAGTTTGGTCACACATCAGATACGACGACACTTACGTGGTTAAGCCGTTCAGCCCCCACAGGTTTGGCAGACAATTCAGTTTTTTATTGAGACGTGCCTGGCGAACTAGAGCCACAACAAGGGGAAGTCAAGCTAGAGAGATTGTTTCATTTGTTCGAGTCCAGCATTCGCGTGGGAACAAACTCTTCCTTTTTAATTCCTGGCCACCCATCGAGTCCTCAAGGACGAGTTACACCAGCTTCTATATCTTGGCTGAAGTCTATTTCATCAGTGATTTCATCTTCCAGTCCCCAGTTCCTCTAAAGATCCCTGAAGCTCGTGGCCAGAGCAGTGCACAGGAAAAGAAAATGACGATTCCAACATTTCAACATCAAAAAGGACAATTAAGATTCACTTGACTCGCCGACAAGTGTTTTATTTTTTTAGGTCAAATTCCCAAAGACACCGTCACTCCTCCTACACAAGAAATCGTTGCAAAAGAACGGAAGGATGATAAAAAAGATAGCCCTAGCAAAACTCTTGAAGCTTAGTTATCCTTCACCAAGTGTAGCCCTGAGAAGTCGGTTTTTAATGTTATTTTTGGCTCTTGCTATGAAGAGGATTTTGAAAATGAAGGAGTACAAGTATGAATTGTTTAATCATACTTTCAGCCAAAAATTTTCTTGTTAATATACCTGACCTTCACTTCTCCTATTTGTAGGCTGATCAGTCTGAGGTGAACATCGGCGAAGAGTTATGTGCTTGGTTTAATGCCTTAGGTCTTTCCATTGATGAGGAATTGAACTATTCTATCGATGACCCCATCATACTTCCTGATATCGAGGCTAGCTAAGGAAGTTGACAATGCTCAAAAAATTCCTTCCGTCACCGCAAAGTATCTATTCCATTTAGTGTGCAAGACATGATTGCCTGAGCTAACCGAGAAACTGATCGTTGTGCTGCCAATTTTATGGTCAACTCGATACGAGGCAAGCTGTTGGATACTCTAACCGAATGTCTCTAGATTGAAACAGGTTTTTGAAGAGCTCCTCCAATACATCAGTGCTAAGAAGTTCGATATCTCTAAACCGCGTGATCTTGTTGAGAGGTACGTCGAGCACATCTTACAACTACATGCCCATCGAGAAAAGGAGCAAGGAGAAACTCCTGTGAATGTCCTTCAAGAATAACTTCTAAATATGGAGTCATGTAAGGAAGAATGTCGCACACCTACAAAAAGAGAAAGAGAGCGAGTTCGGACACTTCGTGGTAAAGTGCAGGAGATTCAACAATAATTGACTGAGCTGCGGGAAAAGGAAGAAGGGCTTATGTTGCTTATCCGAGACTCAGAAAAGGTCCTTGCAAAATGAGTTGTGGCAGTGAAAGGCTTGGCGAACTCTCATACTTCCCTAGAGAAGAGTATTGCCGTTATGAAACAGAGAAAAGCAAAGCTTGCTGAGATTGAAAAGGACTTTGACGATGCTCGTGAAGCCTTGAGGACTCTCCAATGGGACCCATAGTCACATGTCGACTTTGTCTTTCCCTCTTTTGATTTCATTTTTTTTTTACACATCCCCATTTTTTTTAGTAAGGACTATAAAGTTGTTTTATTTCGTTCCAAGTGAATAATGATTTCCTTTCTTGTTTATACATGTTTCTCCATAATAAAGTGGTCCACATATTCATAAGATCAATGTTCAAATGTTATTTGTTTATTTATTTAGCCGTTCACAGTTTAGACTCTTGCGGGCCAGGAGTATTACAATGAATGATGATTTTTTTTTTGGTGTGACTGCACTTGAAGTATATGGATTCCTCAAGCTTCTCCCTACGTACCTATGAAGTGGATAAATTCACTCCATAGGATCAAGCCAACGTAGTTCGACCAAACAAACTTCACTCTTTTCTTTTTTCAATTTCTTCATCCCTTTTTTCTCTTTTTTTTTTTGCAATCTTTTTTTTTGTATGTACATGTATATGCAGTTTACCCTCTTGCTCAGGAGCCTACACGGTATAAGACTTCAAGGATAATAACGCTTCAAGAACTTCATGTTGGATAGGTCCTATGCGTAGTCCACTAGTGTCTACCTCTTGCACAACATACGGGCCATCGGGGGCGATGTGAATTTATTCCCTGTCTTCCGAGAAGTTATGATGGGCCACTTTACAACAAGAACCATGTTCCCAACTTGGAAGGAGAGAACTCGCCCTTTTTATTGAACGCACGTGTTATGCGAGCTTGATAGCATTCTAACTTTTGTTGGCCTCAAGCCTTTTCTCATCAAGAGCTTCCAATTCAGCTAACCCAATCTTAGCATTTTCCTTTTTCGTGAGCTCTTCTTGGATGGCCATAATGTAAATATGGGACTTGTATCTCGAACGGGAGCAATGATTCTACACCATATACGAGGGCATATGGCGTTGCTTGGTTTGGTGTCTTATACGTAGTACGGGGGGAATAATGCTTCTCCAAATTTCTGTGCTAATCTCGCTTGTTCTTTGAGACGACCTTACTAATCAAGTTGCAAAAAGCCTTATTAAGTGCTACGGCCAAGCCATAAGCAGGAGCATTGTACATTGACGATTTACGTTGTACGAATTTGAACTTCTCACAAAGACTTGTCATCAATCGATTAACAAATGGCGTACCATTGTCTGTGGTGATGTAACGGTGTACACCATATCTATATATGATGTAATTTCTAATAAAATTGGCCACATTTTCTTTCTTAACTTCGATGGAACTGCTTCAGCCCACTTGGAGAAATAATCCGTCCCTGCGAGAATATAAGCATGGCCAGCTGATGACTTTGGTGCGATAGGACCAACAACATTGAAACCCCAAGCTTCAAAAGGCCATGAGGTCACAGTGGGGTGTAAATGGTTCGAACAGAGGATGAAATTTGTACAGTATTGGCAGGCTTGGCATTTCTTCACAAACTCTATAGAATCTTGAACCATTGTGGGCCAATAATATCCCAACCTTTTTTATTTTAAATTTGCCTTGGACTAGCCTGAAGTGCTCCACACACTCCTGAGTGTGTTTCTTCCAAGATTTTGGCCGCTTTGTCTCCAAGACATCTCATCCAAGTTTTGAGGAAAGAGCGCTTGTAAAGTGTTCCCTTGAAATAAATAAAGTGTGGAGCTCGCTGGTCGAATCTCCGTCTTGTGTCTCAAGTCGCTTGAAGCTCCATGTTCTAAGTAGTCTATGAGTGGTTGGCGCCAATCATCTATGTTCATTTCATAAACTGAGACTGGATTGTTCCTTCTTCCATTTCACCCTCTAGTGGTGCAACTACCCATCGATTGCAAACTGGAATGACCACACCTTGTTCTTCTGGGCCCAGTGCCAATGTGGCTGCGAGATTTGCAAGAGCATCGACCAACTTATTGGCACTCCTCGGAACATTTTGTAACCTTACGGCATCAAATGTTTCTAACAACCGCGAAGCACGGCGGTGATGAGGCACAAGGTCCTCGTTCTTGACGTCATATCATTGAGAAGTTGATGGATCACCAACTTAGAATATCCATACACATCTAGATCCTGGACTCCGGATTCTTTGGCCATTTGGAGCCTCTAGAATAAGAGCTTGGTATTAAGCAACATTATTGTAACACAACAATAAGGACAGACCGCCCATTCTTATTCATCATACGACACGAGATCAACAAAACGAATAGATCAAGTAGAGTGAAAGCATAATCTAACCTAGATAAGAATCCGAAGACCAAAGTTGGAATTCCAACCGTTGAAGACAAAGAGTGGAAGCCTTTTCCTCGTGTCGAGAGCGACTTCCTCGAATATCAACGCAGGGAGCTGCGAGGGAGAGGACAGAGGAGTATGTGAGGACTAGTTTTTCTGGCGATACTAGCACAACACCGGCGCCAACACCATCTTGCCTTGCAGCCCGATCGAAGTCAAATCATGATGGAAGGATTTCTATGTAGAAAAGTTATTCTCCGGGCAAGCATTCTGAAAGTTCCCAAATAGACGGTGTCGGGTGATCTACCAAGAAATCTACCAAAGCTTGTCCTTTGACTGCCTTTTGAGGAACGTACCATATCATGTTGGCTTATTTCCCATTTAGCAATTCTTCCTGACAACACTGGCCTTGACAAGATATACTTGATAGATCTGCTTTTGAGATTACTCGTACAGTATGTGCTTGCATGTAGTGCTTCAATTCTTGTTAACATTCTGTGTCATCTTCTCCACCTTGCCGAGTAATTCAGCTCTGCCGCTTGACCAAAGTTCGACTAAGTATAATACAGGGATTTTTCCTTACCTTCGTCGTTCTGTTGGGCACATAATGCCCTCAAGGACTTCTCTTGGAGCTGCGATATAGAGTACAAGAGGCTTTCCGGGGATGGATGCCCCCAACACTGGAGGCGTCCACAAGTATTTTTTAATAATTTCAAAAGCCTTCTGACATGACTCGTCCCATTCAAATGGAGCGCCTTTTTCATAAGATGGCTGGATTGATGACATCGTCCAGCTAAATTTGACATAAAACGTCGAATATACACCAATCTACCTTGGAGTCCACGTAGTTCTTTGAGATTTCTTGGTGGGGGCATGTCTTGGATCGCCATGATCTTAGATTGATCAATTTCAATTCTTCTATGCCTATCGATAAATCCTAGGAATTTTCCAGAGGTGACGCCAAACGCACATTTCAAAAGATTGAACTTCAGTTGATATCTATACAACTTTTTGAACACGTTACGTAAGTCTGTTAAATGATCGCCCTTCTCCTTTGATCAGACCACAAGATCATCAACATAACACTCGATTGTTTTGTGCATCTTGTCTTCAAATATTTTTTGCATTGCTCGTTTGTAGGTGGCCCTTGCATTTTTCAGGCCAAATGACATCACCTTATAGCAAAATATTCCCTTAGACGTGCGTAAAGCAGTTGCTTCTTGGTCTTCGGGCGCCATCAAGATTTAATATAACTCACTGTGCAATCCTTGAATGATAGAGCCATTTCCAGTCGTGGCATCAATCATTATCTCAATGACTGGTAATGGAAAGTCGTCTTTGGGACAAGCATCATTTAGGTCTCTAAAGTCAATACATATACGTAATTGACCATTTTTCTTTCGTATAGGGACGATATTAGCAATCCACGTAGGATATTTGAATTCACGAATGAAACATGCATCAATGAGCTTATTGACTTCTGCTTCGATTTCAGGGATCAGTTCTGGTCGAAAACGCCGTTGGGGTTGTTTCTTTGATGACACCCCCTTTCTTACAGCCAAGCGGTGCACTGCAACTTTGGATCCAGCCTCGGGCATATCCTTGTAGCTCCATGCGAACACATCCTTGTACTCCATCAGTAAATCGAAGTACGCCTTTTCTTCTTCAGGTGTGAGCAAAGCACTCACATAGACTGGTCATGGCTCTTCCCGCGTGCCAAGATTTAGTTCTTTCAAATCATCAACGGTGGACTGCTCCATCTTCCTGAGTTTTTGGTGCTTCAGTGTCTCTACTTCTTCATCCATACTCGCATCTTCACAAGCCGTAACATTATTGGAGCTGATAACCATTTCTCCGTCCAACACTAGATGCTTGTTCATACTCTGGCGTTGATTTATGAGAACTATAGTGTGGCCTCGCACACTAAGAGATTTCCCCATTTTCACATGTAAAACTGCACAACGCTTCATTCGAGATGGTATGACACTCACGTCCTTCTCCAATTCAAGCTCGTCTTCCATCTTCATTCCATCTTTGCGTCGCCATTGCTGTATGGGCGATGCATGATTTTTCCACCTGGGAGAAGACTGGGGTCTTGAGCGTTGCGTCTTCAAGGCTCAATACTTGACGATCCTTGAGTCTGTAGGTATCTTTCCCCCAATCTGTTAAAAAACACCTTTTTTGGAAGATTTTATACATACGTCCTTGCATTGACCACCTAATCTTTTAAAGATCGACCTTGACGGTGGAGGATTCCTTGGCCTTCTAACCTGTCAAAGACTGAGTG